>RJWK010004974.1:0-57335 GCA_004363435.1 Platanista minor | reverse complement strand
CTCTCTCTCTCTCTCTCTCTCTCTCTCTCTCTCTCTCTCTCTCTCTCTCTCTCTCTCTCTCTCTCGTCTGTGCCCATCATCGGCTTGCAGAAGGGCAGCTGGGCAGATGCCCTCTAACCTCCCTTGTTTCGTCCCACACCTGTCCTCCTGGCCCTGTTCACCAGCTCTTTGCTGCAGCAGCGAGAAAGGCAGTTGGGTGCCCAGTCAGGCCCCTTTTTTCCCAGCACGTCTTCATTTAGCGAGTTCTAAATGAAATGTCTTTCTCTTAAATTTAAATACAACTTCCAATGGCATTGCCAGTGGTTTCTCCTTAAGTGTTATTCCCAATCTGAAGAGTTCTAAGTGAGGCACACTGATTCATTGTTTTCATTAGTTGGGTGGCAATCCAGGGTGACGGCAGGCACACGGGCTGCAAATCTTGTTCAAATTCAGCTGCCGACAGAACCAAGAGGAAACTGGAAACCAGAGATGAAAACAACAGCTCAGCCAGAGCTGAGTCCATGGTGAGGTTTGCTCACCTCCCATTACGTGCAGCCTTGGTTCACTCTTCATTTTTCTCAAATTTCTGCATTAGGTATACCTTCCTCTCAAAGTACACACACACACACACACACATACACACACACACACACACACACACACACACACACACACACACACACACACACAGATGGGAAAGGCAGAATTGTAGAGTTCAGCCCTTCTCAAACTTTGTGGTCTCGAGATCCATGTACACTCTTCCCAGATCCAGGAGCCCAAAGATGTTGTGTTTCTGTGAGCGATATCTATCAGTGTTTGTCATGTGAGCAATTAAACCTGGAAATAAAAGTTTTTAAATGCAAGAGGGCCCAAGCACGCATTGCGTAGGCTGACAGTGATAATGGAGCCACTGGGGAAACCCACCGTAAGCTCATGAAAGAGTGGTGGTACAAAAGGCAAATAACATTTTGAATTACTGCAAAGACAGTTTGAGCTCAAAGACCTCCTCATAGGCCTCAGGCATCCCCGTGGGTCTCTGGACCACGCCGTCAGGGTAGCTGGTGCTCCAGAGAAGAGCAGAGATTCCCGGAGCTATACTGCTGTGGCTTCACTGCTGCCGAAGCATTGAACTTCCTAGGCCTTGATTTCTTCTCCTGCAAATGGGTTCACACTTGCACAGCATGGAAAGCACTAGAGCATGTCAAGTGCAGAGTAGAGATGCGTGAATACTTGCCAGTTTTGTCTCATCTGCCATATTGAGAGGTAACAGGTAGGGAAATAGAGTTGTTTCCACTTACACATTTCATGTCCATCTGGGCTCAGAGAATCATCACTATGAGGGCTGAAGGGGCTTCTAAGAGCTTCTATTCCAATCAAACTATTCTTCCCCTCTAATGACATAAAACTTGGCAGGAGTAACTCATCAAAAGTCTTTTTTTACAGAAAACTAGAACTCTCACTCCTTATTTTTCTTTTCTTTTTTTTTTGCGGTACGCGGGCCTCTCACTGTTGTGGCCTCTCCCGCCGCGGAGCACGGGCTCCGGATGCGCAGGCTCAGCATCCATGGCTCACGGGCCCAGCCTCTCCGCGGCATGTGAGATCTTCCCGGACCGGGGCACGAACCCGCGTCCCCCGCGTCGGCAGGCGGACTCTCAACCACTGTGCCACCAGGGAAGCCCTAAAGAAGTAAATATTTTTATCCTATTCCAGATCTATCTTTACAAGAAAGGAAACTTTTTTTTTTTTTTTCCTGTGGTACGCGGGCCTCTCACTGTTGTGGCCTCTCCCGTTGTGGAGCACAGGCTCCGGACGCGCAGGCTCAGCAGCGGCCACGGCTCACGGGCCCAGCCGCTCCGCGACATGTGGGATCTTCGAGGACCAGGGCACGAACCCGCGTCCCCCACGTCGGCAGGCGGACTCTCAACCACTGCACCACCAGGGAAGCCCCTCACTCCTTATTTTATTTACTCTTTGACCCTGGTTCTTTCCCTTGGAATAAATCTGAATAGTTCCGTGACCAGTGCACACTGAGTGTTCAGTTAGTTTCATTAAGTACATTTTTCTCTCATGGTTCATGATATTAAATTCGTCAGTACTCTCTGCTTTCACAGTATCTTTATATTTTTATTATTTTTAAAATATTTATTTATTTGGCTGTGCCAGGTCTTTCTTTAGTCACAGTATGCAGACTTCTTAGTTGTGACATGCAAACTCTTCATTGCGGCATGCATGTGGGATCTAGTTCCCTGACCAGGGGTCGCACCCGGGCCCCCTGCATTGGGAGCACAGAGTGTTAACCACTGGACCACCAGGGAAGTCCCTGCTTTCACGCTATCTTTAACCGGTTTTCCACCTCACTGGGAAGAGCCAAGGGAAGGGAAAAGTTCAGAGGCAAAGAGGAAGATCCCTAAAGGGAGATCTTGCTGCTGGCACCTCGTACCCACCCCAATCTGAGGCTAATGGGGGTCATCCTGTTTTTCTCCCACGTGCCCATTGAGGAAGGAAGCAGCCTCCCTCCTAAGCTGACCCAAACATTTTGTGCATGAGCCAGTGTCATCAGTGGAACCCATTCTGAGTATTGAAGGTTCTTTCAATGGATCTCACCTGTTGATGGTCCAACTCAACCCGATGATACTATGTCTGGGTTTTGGTCCAAGGCTCTATAAGATATCATTGTCCTCCAAGAGACAGCACGGATAAGAAAACAGCAGTCTGCTTCCAGGTTGCTCATGGGAATAAAATGATTTCATAATATACTATTTAGATCATGTTACCAACCAGGTCTAGAAGATGTCCTTGTGTGTCTGCCCTGGAGACATTGACCATCTAAAGGGATGGTTCTCAGCTGAGGTGACTGTCCCTTCCAGGGGCCGCTTATCAATGTCTAGAGACATTTTTTATTGTTTTGACTCGGGATGTTGCTGGCATCTAGTGGATAGAGGCCAGGGTTGCTGCTAAACATCCTACAATGCACAGGATGCCACCCTCCAGCAAGGAGTGATCCAGCCCAATATGTTGGGAGTACTGAGGTTGAGAATTCTGCTCAAAAGCTTATTACTGCTCTTTTACGGAAAATGTCGTTATCTATATAATGAAAACCTCATCAAAACTTTTCAGTAAGAGCATCTGGATAATATCCTCATATTTATCCATATCCATCTATAAATCTGATACATAGGTATCTACTCTTTAGAAAACAGCCCAGCTGTCTCCTGCTAAGATTGGTAGAAATCAGCTTCCTTGACTTCTTGCTTAAGCAATATTAAATTTATGTTTCTCAGGTGGATAAACACATTCAGAGAGTTGGACCCAGGCTATATGACAATCACTTAATGAGGTTCCCTCACATTTTTCCACATTTTTCATTGAACGAGAGGAGTATTGTTCAGAAGACCCCTCTCCTTGAAGTACAGCCTTGTAATTCTCAAGAAGCAAGTGCTGTTCCTGATCAATCCTAGCTTGGTGAGAAATGAAAAGCCCTTCGATGCAGGGTTTCTGCTTAGGTAAAAAGAGCAGCAGTTCCAGGGTTACACATAGAGATTTTCACTTTGCAGAGTCTCAGTGCTGCCATGAGAATTCTCTAATTCAACCCATGGTGTGCCTATATGAGATTCCTCTTGGCAGTGAATCTTTCCTTCATACCTACTGTGGCCATCACCCCAGGATATGCAGAAAAATCATTCCCCCTGTGTCTCCAAATAAGCTGATTCTGGACATAAATGGAGGGCAGTCTTTCTTTGTGATATAAAACATAGGCAGGGCTTCCCTGGTGGCGCAGTGGTTGAGAGTCCGCCTGCCGATGCAGGGGACGCGGGTTCGTGCCCTGGTCCGGGAAGATCCCACATGCCGCGGAGCGGCTGGGCCCGTGAGCCATGGCCGCTGAGCCTGCGCGTCTGGAGCGTGTGCTCCGCAATGGGAGAGGCCACAACAGTGAGAGGCCCGCGTACTGCAAACAAACAAACAAACAAAAAAAAAAAACCATAGGCAACAAAAATATAATACCTAAATACATTAATTCATTAAAGTGAAAACCTGTCAGCCTCATCTTTGCAAGCAGAGAGAGTATTACCATAGTGAGTCTATGACCATGCTCCCTCTTAATAAAGATTGGCATGCCCAATTCTCCTATTCCATAATGAAAATTCGATTTTATTTCTTTTTTCCAAGTTTGGAAAAGAAATCCAGATGCTTGGTATCACTTATGTCTGATGAAGGCAAGGGGAGTGACTTGGTTCTCCCACTAAATTTTGCTGACATCTAGCTGGGTGACCACAAAAGACTTCTTCCATAGAGCACTACAGATAAAACAGCAAGCTGTACCCAGTTCAGTTCCATTTTGCAGAATAAAAGTCGAAACTCTTCACGTACGTGTGACTACGTATAATTGATCTTGCTTTCTATTCACATATGGCAGAATGTTTGATGTTTACGGGTGGAAACACTTTTAATTATGAAAGAGACTTTCTGGGTACTTGGGATTCCCTTTAATTTATCAAAGGTCTATGTGCTTTCTTCTAAAAATGTTTCCTTTCCTACTCTACAGTGAAAAAAATCACCTTATTTTTTTGTTGTTTGTTTTACATCTTTTTTGGAGTATAATTGCTTTACAATGTTGTGTTAGTTTCTGCTGTATAACAAAGAGAATCAGCTATACATATACATATACTCCCATATCCCCTCCCTCTTGCGTCTCCCTCCCACCCTCCGTATCCCACCCCTCTAGGTGGTCACAAAGCACCGAGCTGATCTCCCTGTGCTATGTGGCTGCTTCCCATTAGCTATCGATTTTACATTTGGTCGTGTATACATGTCCATGCCACTCTCTCGCTCCATCCCAGCTTCCCCTTCCCCCTCCCCATGTCCTCAAGTCCATTCTCTGCATCTGCATCTTTACTCCTGTCCTGCCCCTAGGTTCATCAGAACCATCCTTTTTTTAGATTCCATATATATGTGTTAGCATACGGTATTTTTTTTTCTTTTTCCGACCCAGTTCACTCTGCACGACAGACTCTAGGTCCATCCGCCTCACTACAAATAACTCCATTTCCTTTCTTTTTATGGCTGAGTAATATCCCATTGTATATACGTGCCACACCTTCTTTATCCATTCTTCTGTCGATGGACACTTAGGTTGCTTCCATGAATCAGCTTATTTTGAATATGGCAACAAGTAACTCACCTAGTGCCCCAAGTTAACCTCTTTTTCAGTCCCCCAAGCCTTTCCCTTCTGCTGTGATCCCCAAATCCTCCCCAGAGTGGACCAGGCACAGGTGGGTCGGAGGGATGTCCCCAAGTACATGGGTCACTGACTCAGGTGAGAGAGAGCACATTCGTGGGGGGATGAGGTCACTGTCCCCCCAGAAAGTTCCCCAAACATGTTCTTTTCAGTTATGTGAAAGTCATCCCCATGCTATTGAATTTGACCTGAAATTCAGTCATGAGTCTCCTTGACAGTGAATTGTTACCATCCCCTTGGTTGTCATGAGTCAGGAACCCAAAGAGAATCTTCTCACTTTCCAAGTTAAAGACAATCTCAAATGAGCACGTTTTTCACAGAATCAAGCAGACACCAGGGGAAAAAAGCATCCAATTCTGTAGCCGTGGCTGTCCTGCCAACTTGCTATGAAGAGTTGAATTTGTTTACAGAAAAGGCCAATCAGACAATTCCCATAGGGAAGCAGCGATGCTTTGCATCACTTTGGAAGTGTATGGGCCCTTCTGCCACGAATCGTGATGTACAAACATTTCCATCCCAGCCATCCCAAATATTTTGATAGCTCAAACACCGTTTAAAAGTGTAGCTCAAGAGAGTCACTTTCCATTTTTCATGGCAGAAATTAGCCTCTTTTTGACAAGCCATATTTCTCCAGCACTGTCCAACAGTGGCTTCCATTGCAGCGTGATTTATTGCCGGCTTCCAGGAAAGAGTGTGTTAGGTATAGGGTGTAAAAAAAAAAAAAAAAAAAGAGATCTGTCTCTGCATTGCAAGAAAAAAGAAGTTTGCAGAACAGACTTTGCTTCCCTCCTTAAAAAAAGAGACAGATCTTCTTGGAAGTCAGAAAAAAAGTCTATGAGATTTACAGTGTTCTTTTTGTCATTAAATTCCCCTTTGTAGGATCAGGCCCAGTTCAGTTATGAAATACCAATCTTAAGAAAACAGTCCTGTCTCCTGGGTTCTTAAGTGCTGAGTTTTGTGGGTTTATGATGGAAAACAGCTTCGAGAAATGAGCTAGACATTGAGTCAGAGAAACAGAGATTCCTTCTCACCCTCGAGCCATCGTGGAAAGGCCTTCTTTCCACGTCGAGCTAAAGGTGGTGGAGAGGGGTCGGGCCCATCTGTCCCATCTCTCACCTTCAGGAGGACTGAGTTTTTCTTGAAATTCACAATACCTGCCATTTCAGGATAGAACTAGTGTTCCGAGAACACACTGCTTCTGGATGGAATCGTCTCTCTACCTTGTTCCTCTCATGGCGAATGAGGATCAGGCTTGGAAAGTGAGCCAGTTCTGTCTTTTGTTCTTATTTTTCACTTACAATAATCGAATATTTTCAGTTCCGTGGACTTGTGTGGAGTGCACAATTAATAAATAACTAAGGTGGGGACCAGAGAAGCAGTCAGCAATAATTACATGATGGGATTTTTAGCAACACCAAAATAAACCACAAAGAAAAAAGAAAAAGAAAAAAAAAAAAAAAAAAAAAAAAAAAAAAAAAAAAAAACTCAACGGATGTAGGACCTCTCAAGAGTGCTTACCCACGTTAAATAACCAAGTTAAAGTTCCAGTTTCTCAATTCCTCATAGTAGGAGGGGCCAGGAATGGAGTGTTTTGGGCTTTTTAAAAAATTTTTTGTTGGAGTATAGTTGATTTACAATGTTCTGTGAGTTCCAGGTGTACAGCAAAGTGATTCAGTTATACATATACACATATCCACTCTTTTTAAGATGCTTTCCCCCGTAGGTCATTACAGAGTACTGAGTAGAGTTCCCTGTGCCCTACAGTAGGTCCTTATCAGCTATCTATTTTATATATAGTAATGTGTATATGTCAGTCCCAATCTCCCAATTTATCCCTCTGCCCACGCCTTTACCCCTGGTGACCATAAGTTTGTTTTCTACATCTATGACTCTATTTCTATTTTGTAGATAAGTTCATTTATACCCTTTTTTAGATTCCACATATAAACGATATCATATGATATTTGTCTTGGAATGTTTTTAATCAGAGAAAGAAAACCCTCAAGTTCAACAACCTACCTCTTTCCAAGTAGCTTTCTGCCCCACGTTTCGGTGGCAGTGGCCTAATGTGCATCAACGACTTCAGTTTCTCTAGTGGCTGTTAATGTATGTTTCACTCAAAACAAAATTATAGGCTTTTTTCCTTTATGTAACATCCAAATAGTCTTAATTTTGCTCCTTAGCAGTTGTATACAGTTATTGCCTACCATCTGGAAAGTTCCCCTTCTCGGCCCAGATATAGAAGAGATATATTTACCTTTGAGAACATAAACATATGTGTAATGTGTATATGTGATATGTAAATGCATGTGAGTACATTTACATCTTCGGTGTATTTAATATCATCATTATTATTTACAAATCACGTCCCTGGGACTTAGAACTTCATTTGCATTGAAGTCCATCCAATCTAAATTGCCCCGTGCTGTATATTATCTTTTTTTTAAACTCAGATTGTCAGAAATTCTTATTTTCAGTAGATCCGTAGTTTGTGAATACACTGTTTGCCAAGGCAATAGGCAGAAAACTCGGTATAGGATCAGTAGCAGGGGAAAGCAGTGGAAAGCACGGACGCCCAGTCAGCTGGGTTTCAATCCCATTGGCTCTTACGACACACGTGGAGTTGGGTGAATCACTCCATTTCTTCATCCCATCATCCTGGAATGATACTGGTCCCAACTCACGGTGATGCTTGGAGGATGAAAAGAGTTCATGCACGAGCAGAGCTGGCCTCCCTACATTGCATACGGCGCCCAGTGTGGGTCAGCTAGTGTCCTGGGTTGGTTAGTTCATTACCATGTTGTAGCTCTGTCATGCCCCCATTTGCTGGAAGGGCAGCGCAGACATCAGGTTGTTTTAGCCCAAGGCTGACGTGGCGCCCTGATGCCCACCTGCTTTATCCCCCAGGATCATCGATGGGCGTGACCTGATGCCCTTGCTTCAAGGGAGAAGCCATCGTTCGGACCACGAGTTTCTCTTCCACTACTGCAACGTCTACCTGAACGCCGTGCGCTGGCACCCACAGAACAGTGAGTAGACGCATCTTTCCTTCCATGCTGGTAGGACTACGTGCAGTCACAGCCACGGGATTAGAAGAAATTGCAAGAGGGCACTGCTCTCGTGAGATGCCCGAAAGATGCTGTTTTGCTTTCTCCGTCCTCCTCCTCGTCCCTTCTCCTCTTACGCCTCCCGGTGCCCTGGTTGTCCAGGTAGGGCATCACACATTGCCGTGACGTGTGCTTGCAGCTCCCTCAACCTGGGAGGACTTCCTTTCTTTTCCCTTCCTGGTTAATGCTTATCCATGCGCCCCAACCCCTCTGAAAGCCGTCTTCTCTGCCTGCTGTCCTGGAGCTTTTGCACTGGCACCGAGTGCCTTTGAGATGTTTACCTGACCTTCTTTCCCGAGCCTCGAAGGTAGGCGTCGTGACTCATCGATCTGTGCTTGGTCACGGATCGTGTGTATTTGCTAGATGTAGATATTTAAGACAGAGTTCAAACGCTTTGGTGTTATCATGGTTGCCGAACCCAGGTGTGTTTTAAATCGTGCACTGTATCCGTGACGGGACCTTCTTTGGGTTTTCCAACAGCGGATACAGGGGTGCATTTCTAAAAAGCATAAAGGACCAAGTGGAACCAAGTGAGAATCGTCGGTGTAGTGATAGGTTCACATCTGGTTTTCATGTATTTAAAGTTAGAATTACAGTAAGGCTCACATCGCTAAGATGCCTAGGAGTCTATGGGAATCCAGCAACTATTAGACCCCTGCTGTATATCCCAGAGGTAGATGCTGATATTGGACTGTGAGGTTCCTCTTCAGTGGGAAAATGAAACTCCCCACTTCTCTAGTGTGTTTTGGGATTCTGCTCCCAGAGGCGAGATTCTCAGAGCAGCTTGTTTATCCCCTGCAGCTGATGACTTTGTAAACACTCAGGTGACTCTGATCCTGGATTTCAGTGTATCACCCCATCCTGCTCACCCAGTCAATTTAGCAAAGACATCATTTAAAGAGCAGCTGCTCCATTATTCTTAGAGTGGAAAATTATAACCCTTCCGTTACCCAAAGAGATCACACCAGGTTTACCCTTCAACGTTTATACTTTAAATCTGGATGGCTTCCTTGAGATAGCTTCTGGAAGACCAATATGGCAAAACCATGGGTGCACGATTCTAGGCCCGGAGGGATCCTATTTACGTATCTCATCAATGTGTCCATCATTCCTAACACCCATAGGAATGCTGTCTCTTTTTAGGATTATTGGCAGCATTTAGAGCTGAGCCATCCCATCGTAAATGACGGATGTGGTCCTCACCACTTCCTTTTATACGGAGCCTGCAAGAAGCGTAAAGAACAAAGTCTCGGGGATTCTTGGCTGTTTAAAGAAGGGTGATATCACGTCCTGAGCCTTGCCGAATTGCATTTAAATAAAGCCAACCCCCTCGAGTTACAGGAACCGGAAGAAACATATTGGATCAGGGGCTGGAGAAGCACATTATGTGGAGGAGTAAACAGAAAAGGGACAGGAAGAGGCAGAAAATAGGAGTAAGTGAGAAAAACAAGACCCAGATTCTGATAGGCAGCTGGTCTGGGGATAAAACTTCTAAGACACACACAAGTGACATTTTCTCTTATGCAGTT
Organism: Platanista minor; assembly: GCA_004363435.1. Lineage (NCBI taxonomy): Eukaryota > Metazoa > Chordata > Mammalia > Artiodactyla > Platanistidae > Platanista > Platanista minor. Next base: position 47,484 of record RJWK010004974.1, on the reverse strand, counting down.
CCTTACTATCTTCTGTCTTGAAGCAGCAGCACACGAGGAAAACAGGACGGTGTTTCCACACCAGAATCATCCGTCTAGCTAAAGGGTCTCAGGAAACCATGGGTTTTATGAATCGTCTCATCTACTTTTCAGATTGTGCCTGAAACTCAGTAACACTGGTTGCTGCCTTGGCTGTCACACATGGCTCCATGGCTGTTTGCTCAGTATTTCATCTGTTCATTTGTTCTACACATATTTATTGAGCACCTACTAAGTGGCACCTTCTAGGCTAGGCTGCACACCTGTCAGTGAGCAAAATAGACCAAATTCTCTGCCAGGGAGTTGCTTACCTCTTAGCTCAGGATGGGCTGCAGGCTGTGCAAACAGCTGGGAATGCACAGGTGTGTAAGGAAGTGTCACCCCTGTGTGTGGAGTTACCTGTCAACTAGAGAATACAGAAAGTAAACTAGTACTGGTTAGAGGAGATGACTGACATCATCTCGGATCTTTGATGGTAGGAGTTTATGGCAATCACTACACGGGAGACACTTCCCATAACTGTCAGTGGTAAGAGGGCTGCCTCCTGACCTCCAAATACTTTGCTAGAAAAGAAGAGAGACATTTAGGATCAGGGTTTAGAAATGTAGCGTCAGGGCAGCAGTGAGCTCGAGCCACCTCCGGATGGCTCAGGAATCTTGCCAGCTTGTTGGGAAAGCATTGCTACCTGGAAGTCAGCCAGGCGGCAAGCATTGACACCCCGGCAACTGGCAGACGTGGCAAACGCACGCCCTGTTCCTCGCTCAGAAAGCCCAAGCTTACCAGCAGTAAGTACACTGGTACCCGTAAACTAGAATTGAGTGGTGGTGTGGTTAAGATCCAGTTGCCGTTTGTCTTGATTAGTTGGACACCTACACGTTACAATTCCCAACTTGTTACTCAATTTTCCAAAAACTTAGAGCTGGAATGCTGTTTCCACCCTTTTAAAACATGAACCCCTTTCAGCTTTTATATACAGTGTCTTCTCTATAATTGAATAATTCCCTAATGATAATGTTTCTGTAATTTCGTTGTCTCAGCAAATTGAATGGCCTAACTTAATCATCTCATATCCTTATGCCCATTGCATTTTAGAAGAACTCACGAAAGCATTATTAGGACACTGGTAACTTTTCTTGCATTACAATGGGAATTGTGAGTTTAAATTTACTGTTCCGCATGTATTCAAAAAGTTTGGCTTTAAGTTTTGGCCTACGAAGCAGTGTTAGTAAAAATTCAATGTAATGACAACTTGATTTTATGGTAAAATTTATCTTAAAAGGCTGGTGGATAGTTAGCTCTGAGATTCTGCTGCAGATTTTTTAGTGGATGAATATAAGTCTATAAACTAAATGCTCGCATTAGTGTGAGAGTTTCCAGACCAGCTGGTCGTACAAAAATCCGTGGGATGTGGTTATACTGATGTGGAATCCAAGGAGCCCCATAAATCCTGCTAGCTTTTCAGTTCAAGTTTGTTGGAAACTTCTCTCCTGTGACTTTTTTTAAAGCATCATTTGAAAAACCTCAATAGTACACCTGAAGTGTACATTGCTTATAGAAAAACGCTAAACAATTTTGACTTTTAAGACTTCAAAATAATTTTTTAAAATCTTAAATCACAACAAAAAGCAGTCGGAATTTAGAATTCATTCCAAAGAAATTTGTTTATATCTAGCTCTTTTAAAGGTGCCTTTCTTTGCAAATAGGAGATAAGTGAGGTTTAAAATTGCAGGCTTCCCTGGTGGCGCAGTGGTTGAGAGTCCGCCTGCCAATGCAGGGGACACGGGTTCGTGCCCCGGTCTGGGAAGATCCCACGTGCCGTGGAGCTGCTGGGCCCGTGAGCCATGGCCACTGAGCCTGCACATCCGGAGCCTGTGCTCCGCAACGGGAGAGGCCACAACAGCGAGAGGCCCGCGTACCGCCAAAAAAAAAAAAAAAAAATTGCAACAGCATTACAGTAGTAATTGAGGAAAAATGCTTGCTTTGTTCACTAAGATTTTCACCCAGTTAAAAAATTAATTTTGCCTCCAAAGTGCACCTAAGAAAAGAGAGAAGATTCTAATTACAGCTGCCTATGTCTCAGGAGTTGATTGGTGTAAGAAAGGCTATGCTTAGTTTTTGTCTTTCTTAATGACTTCAGTTTGTGTTGGTGGTCTGATTCTCCTTTGTCTGATTATCGGAAGTTAAACCTGAAGGGTCAGAAACAACAAATCGAGGGCTGAAGCTGAACTCACGGGGGCTGTGGCATTTTCAGATGGAAGCTGCAGAGAACTTTGCTGTATTCCAGCTTACCTGAAGGAGGAGAAACCCTCGCCCAACCAGAACTTTTGTTGCAATTAAGAAAAAGAGCATATACGTAAATCACTTTAAGGATATATTTCAAGTCTTAGGATTTCCTTTTCCTTTTGGTTGAAAATCTCGACCAAAATTCCTCCACCTGCCTTCTCAGCCCGGTATCGCGGGACGTGTGTGCGTGTAATTGTAGGAACGGAGGGTGATGTGTCCCAGGATAGATGGAATCTGCTTTGCCCACAACCTAAGAGAAGGTGTGATGGGGATATAGGAGGATGGAGAAGCTTTCCCGGAAGTTGTGTTCAATGTTTATTCAGTTTGTTTTATCTCATTATCACTCAGACTCTTCAGTAACGGGCTTATAGTCCCAACCATTCATTTCCTTTAATGGAAAAACACCGTCATAAATGGATTTTTTTTTGTTTTCTCCCACTCGGTCTATCAATCATGTATTTTTATATGGCACTTCCTATTACCTTATAAATAATATTAGACCATTTTTGAAACATACATCTACTTTTTTTTATTGGAATATAGTTGATTTACAATGTTGTGTTACTTTCGGCTGTACCGCAAAGTGACTCAGTTATACATATATACATTCTTTTCCACATTCTTTTCCATGATGGTTTATCACAGGATATTGAATAGAGTTCCCTGTGCTCTACAGTAGGACCTTGTTGTCTATCCATTCTATATATAATAGCTTGTATCTGCTAACCCCAAACTCCCAATCCATCCCTCCCCCAAATCCCTCCCCCTTGGCAACCACAAGTCTGTTCTCTACAGACATCTAATACTTTTCGACTAAACTTTTCGCATGTCTGACCTAAGATTACATTAATTCTTGGACGAAAAACGTGTCAGCCATGACTTCTGTTCATTTGTCTCAATGCAACCTTGCTTCCTTACAGAGACAAAATACATCAGAATGGGAGTTTCTTTCTCGACTGCCAAAAGCACAGTGTTTCTGAACGAGTCCTCCAGTGTTAGCTCAGCACCCAGCTTATTCGCAACTACCATAGGCCACTTCTTCTGCCCTTTTCCCCCTGACGTACTCGCTCCTACCGATTTTCTGCAATATTTCGCACATCTCTTTTCTTCGATGTCAGCATGGGGCATATGTCAGTCCTCACAGTATTCCTGCTTGTTTCTAACTCCATCCTGATTTGCTTCCATCTGCTAGCAGACCTGGGCATTTTCTATGGGTACATTTTAGTTCTAGCCAAGGCATGTTGTAGTGAATATTTGCGTTAAGTATTTATATTAGATATTCATATTTATATTAAATATTTGTGTCTTCCTCACCTTCGGCTCTTCTATCCACAAATGTTTTATAGGTGGTTTTAGGCTTTTCCCTCTGTTAACCTCTTATTCTTGAAACGCGTCATCTTTTTTATGTGACCACTGTATGTCTTTTGAAGACGCACTTGATAACAATACACTGCACCCTTACGTTTATTCTATGTCTCCTGTCTAGCAAACGCTCTGCTACGCTCTTTCCATATGATGCCTCTTTTTTTTTTTTTTTTTTTTTTTTTGCGGTACGCGGGCCTCTCGCTGTTGCGGCCTCTCCCGTTGCGGAGCACGGGCTCCGGACGCGCAGGCCCAGCGGCCATGGCTCACGGGCCCAGCCGCTCCGCGGCATGTGGGATCTTCCCGGACCGGGGCACGGACCCGTGTCCCCTGCATCGGCAGGCGGACTCTCAACCACTGCGCCACCAGGGAAGCCCTATGATGCCTCTTTTAATCCTCATTATTAAAAGTGATTTTGATTATATTCATATCAGATATGGCCGTCACAGACACAGAAAGTCACAGTAGCTTGTATCAGAGGGAGGTTTCTGTCTTCATCTCGTGAGTGAAGTCTAGCGGTCGGTGGTCCACAGAGTTTCAGGGATGCAGACTCCAAGCTCCGTCCCGCCGCCTGGAGGATGCAGCAGCTTCTTCTGCGTGGAGAAGGGTGACAGTGTCCACCTATGGGCAGCAGGAGAGAGCAGTGGATGGAAAGGATGATGCTCCCCAGTCCAGAAGTTGGTCACCTTTGCTCACCTGGCATCAGAGGAGGCTGGACAGCGTAGCCTTCGTTATGGGTGTCTGTATGCCCTGGCCACACCCCACAGCTGTGGGAGCCTGAAGATACTTATCAGTCTCTACCAAAGTTATTTACAGATGAGGACAAAGAGGTGTCAGAGGTCACAGAATAGGCGCACCGTAACAAGAGTTGACGGCAAAGTTGGGTGCTAAACCAACACTGGCTACTTTGAGAGTCTGCCCCGTGGTAAATTGGAGCTTCTTTTCCCCCAAGATGATAAGTTCTTTTACACATGCTCACAAAGATGATATTTCTTTTCTACTGTGGTCTCCCTGGCCATCTCCGCAGCCCCGTGGACTGTGTCTGGAATTCATTCGTGTCCTCTCATTCCCTAAGTCCACCCATGCTTGGAGACCTCAGCTGTGGCCTCCCCTGGATGAACTCTGACCCTGATCCACACCCTCCCACTGCCGCCACGTCCACCCTGCACATGCCTCTGTGCACACGCTTGCTTGAAGACAAATGCGATGTGGAGACACCCCGAGAAATCTCTGACTTCCTGGCTCATTTATCTGCCGTGACCCAATGTCACCAGGCAGCCTGGATCTCTGGCTGGCTGGAGGCTGTGTTAGCACTGAGTGATATTAAGCAGGGCGCCCCCAGTGGCTCTGGAGGAGAGACACACAGAACGTACTGGGCTTCCTGTCTGCCCCCATGCCGGCTTTCGTGGTGGCAGCTGGCTTCTGCCCTTTTTTTCGGTGTCTTCCTGCTCATCCCGTCGGCCCATTCATTGTTAATTTACCCAGCACATTTTTATTGAGCATCTGTTCTAAGTAAGGCCCTGGACGCTGGCAATTCACAGATACATTCACTCTTGTATGTAAGGCTCTAGGTACTGGGCATTTAACACACGTGGGAGATAACAGTTCTTGTGTTCAGAGAGCAGGTAACCTAGAAAGAAATGGAGTCCACGGGCGGTGGTAACCCTTCAGGGCTGAATGCACAGTAGAAACTGCTGAGAGGTGCCAGGAAACAGGGGTAACTTCTGGCTGGAGACCTGGACAGGCTCGTGGAGGAGGAGTTGTCGGACCTTGAACCACGGATAGGAGTTCAACACACGGAGGCAGTGAAGGGGAGTGGGAGACTTTAGCACGCCTCGTGTACCCACGCAGTACAGGATTCATATTTCCGTCCCCCCAAATGCAAAAACGAACGCTTAGTCAAAGGGAGTGTTTTGCTTTCGGGCACTCAGGCTTCACTCGTGGAGCTAGGGTTCCTCTCAATCTGAATTTAAAAGCAGGTGCTCTGGGTCACAACCCTCACATGCTTCGTCTTCCTTCTCAGTGTTTTCGTATCTTGAGTCTCCCCGCAACCAGCGCAGGAAGCTGGCAGAACTGGGTCTATAGTCCATGAGCCCAGTGCTGGGTCACTGAGGGTCTGGGCTACAGAGAACGGCTGGACGCGAGTCTCAGGGGTCAGGAACAAGAGCCCTTGGGTCCGCACTTCTCTGGGAGCGTGTGTGAAGACACTGGCGCCCTAGGTGGCTCCACGTGGGCCCGCATCCTAGGGTCTTCGGGTCTAAGACGAGAATGTGGCAGTGATGTCGGGTGGCTGGCTCAGGACAGGGGAACACGGTTGGGGGGCATCGTTGAAGCAAGGAGGTCGCCATGAGCGTGGGGACCTTGGGGTGGATTTTCAGATGTCCGTCAAGGAGATGAGGTCAACATTACTAAGGGGGCAAGCTGAGGGTCCTAGGGGGGTGGTATGGGCCGCTCACAGTGGGAAAACACAACAGTCTTTGAAATAACTTCTTGAAGGACTCCAAGGTGGCGCTATGTAGTGAGAAACACTGCTAAGACCGAAAACCCCAAATGACTCTGGGTGGCTTCTGTATGTACGCGGAGTCCTCCAAGCATCCAAAATAAATCTTGCCAAGACTAGCTGTTCAACCACATTCATCAAAGGATGTCTAAATCTGAGTGATAAATTAAGAGCCAATGTGTTGAAGCCATTTAAATTTTGTTGTCCGTATTCTCTAAGAATCCTTAGGAGGTGGGGGGGGGCGGCGCGGGGAAGGGTGTCTTAAGACTTGTATTACAGCGGCAACAGGTTTAAGAGCATAAAGAAACTAGTGTTTTTGTCTTAGATTGACGGCAGCTTTATATTCAAAGCTAACGCAAAGGTGGTTATTACTATGCACCTGGCATTGTTCTGAGAGCTTTACACGTGGGGATGGATTGTTAACCCCCAAAGCAAAGCCCCGAGGCCGGTACTATTATTATCCTCACTTATGAGAAAAGGAGCTGCGGCCCTGAGAGGTTAACAGCCACGCCCAGCATCCCACAGCTAGGAAATCGCAAAGCTGGTTTGGAACCCACACTGTCAGAGCCATCAGAAAGGGGAGGAGAGTTCAAGCAGATTGTAGTCAACTAGCCACCGAGACAGGAAACACTTCTGAGCTCAGAGACAAAGGATGTCTCCCCTTGATGCCGGTCACGGCTCCAGACCGACAAGAATCCTCACGTGAGGGGAAAAAAGCACTTTGCAAAGGGGACTGGTATCTGTTGGGCAGAACTTAGCCTCTGATATCTGCAGAAGGTGGTTCCAGTGCCGCATGGACAGAAAAAAACGGGCTTTGCGTATTCTCTCTGTTTCTGTTCTTGGGGACCCTCTGTGCTCAGGCTTGGGGTTTCTCTGTCAACGGACCTCTGAACCTTTTCTGGTGTCTGAGTCCCTGGAAGTGATCAAAATCACAACAGCTGTTCCTGTCCTGGGCTCTCACGCCCCTCAGATCCCCAAGAAATCCCAGGAACCCACTGCTTATTTTAATTTGGATGAAACAGCTGTTTTAGGATTACGCTTTGGAAGGTGCTAAGTTCAGGGTCTAGCTTAGGAGTCAAGTTTTTCTCCCTTAAACTCTATTTGCCTTTTTGTCAAAGGACTGTAAACTTTCTTTTCTTATGAATCCACTCAGTTTTTTTCCAGGGGTGATTTTGCATAAAAATGGGTTTCATAGGTAGGTGGTGATACACAGAGCATTTTCTGTGGCCTCGGCAAAGCAGCCCTCTAACTGTATGTCACTGACACCTTTGTCCTCTAATAGTCACAGTTATTTCTCTTAAATTTCGGAGCCTATTTTAAACCTAGGTCGAATTACTGTTCCCATCACTACTTAGATTATTTTTTTGAAAAAAAAAAGTTCCATTTAATTTTCCTGCGTTCTCCCTAGAAAATGTAACAATTGCTTCCTCCAGCCAGCGGGCCTCAACTGTAAGAAAGATTCAGATCCCGTGGTGGTCAAAATATTTATCTGTGACAGAGGTGAGACAGAAGCAACCTTTGTTCAGAGTGGACTGGAATTTTAACAATAGAGAAAATAACTTTTTTAACTCAACATATTTTTAGTAGTATATGGAGAAATCCAGGATGAAATACATTCTCAAAATAATTTTGGTAAACAGGAATAAATATACCTATTAGAAATATTAGGTGATACCAGGTGCCTCCTGTTTTATCACATGATCTACTGATTTACTTTTTTTCTGTTGAAATGATACCTTTGACAATGTCGATTCCTGGGTTTTTGGTGAGCAACAGAACAAACCCCGAAGTAAGGCTTCGTATCTTATACACATACATGCAATAAAATGCAGCCCAGTTTCTCTCATTTGAGCAACTCCAAAGTGGTCTAAAGAAATAATACAGAGAATACTCAATGTATCTTTTTATAAAAAGTTTAAAAAGTCCAAATTGCACTATAAAAAGGCAAAACACCCCTATAGCTTACCCAACAAATCTTCAGAAAAATTAATTCTTCATTCTGCACTTGTCCGAGCTACAGTGCCATACCGTGGCTGCTCCCTGTGAGGATGCTTGAGGTTTATTTACTGACTGGTCCTTAAAACTGCCCGCCTGTCTCTTCACACCTGGGCAGGACAGAGCACAGGTGGCTAGTGACGGAATCTACGTGCATGGCTTTCAAAAGCAAGGGGGTAGGGCAGTCCCTTAAATGAATTTGTTCCGGGAGCCTGTACTCTCTTGGGGTTTTAAGCACACCAAGACTTGACTCGAATGTCAAGTTCAAAACAGCCACCAGATTTGCAGCTTTTGGGCCAGAGCAGAAGAGGCTTGCTTCCCCACGCCTCTGTCTGTAACAGCCTCGGCCCCGCTGACCCTGATGGAGGACAGATTCTAAGTGGCTGCAGCTTCTCGCTGCCGAAAAGGCTTCTGAAGGAGATCTAGGGGTCAAGGGGAATGAGAGGGGGGGACGGAAAGAATTTGAAGGGAACCTGCTTCCTCTTTTCCTTCTGCTGGAGAGGGAAAGCAGGCCCTGGAATTCTTCCTGCAGCCTCGCAGCCTGAATTCATCTTTAGAAGGCAGGTGCTGACCTGTAAGTTGTGTAAAGCGACACAGCCAGTAAGTGCCATCTCTCCCAGTATCAACCACGCGACGGACGGGAGGTTCCCCGTTATGGATCCCTTCAGTGTATTCATCTAGGCCATATGCACATTGCTTGTCTGTGCTGACCGGTTCTTCCCCAAACCAGAGAGGTTTAGTCACCTTTGAATATGCTTGTGTGAGGTCAAGGGCTGTTTGGGGAGAATGTGGGACCCATGGCAATTGTTTTCTGTTAATTCCATTAATTTCTTTTGCATTTGGATCCATGGGCCACTGGATACCTATAACTACAAAATCACCATCTCCATGCAAACAAATGATCGAAGTGAATTAAATAGGTGTGTGATGCTTTCTAGTGGGACAGTCTCTATGGTTTTATATAAAAAAGCTGAAAGGATAAAGCGAAGGACATTTTCGGTCTGCACCTAATTCTGCTTGGTTCATACGTGGTAACTCTGTTTTGATCTGCCACCTTTTTCTACCCAGGAAACAGTTTTTAGACCTCTGCCAGAGCATGTGTGATTAGTAGTCAGCTTTCAGAAAGTCATAACATGGTAGGATCAACAGGAAACCAAACATTTCACAATTATTTGTTTGTAAATTAATTTTTTCTAAAAATGTCAACAGTGGGTGTTTAATGGAACACAGAAGTTACATTTTAAAAACTATGTAACCATCCTGCTCTGGGGTCAATTTGGAATTTTTAGCGCCTTTATTAAGGTATCACACACAGAGCATAGAATTCCAATTCAACCATTTTTAGTAAGTGTATAGAGTTCTACGACTGTAGTCAAATCTAATATCAGAATAGTTTCTTCACCCCCGAAAGATCATTTCTGAAACCCAGCTGCAGTTTCTCCCCATCCTCACGCCCAGCCTCACTAAATTCCGGGTGGGATGCATCTGGGCTTTCTTAAAAGGGAGGAAATCAAATGTTAGCTGAGGTCCTAGCGTGTTTCAGGTGGTTCCTGATGGCTGTATGTATGTGTACACGTGTGTACATGTGTATGTGTGTGTCGTGTTTTACCATCTCACTTACATATTAGCCTTGAGTCTCCCTCTTCCCTCCATTGTGTTTTAAACAGAAACACAGGCTGCGAAGCTTAGCATCTTGAAGTTGGAGAAAAAAAGGGTCAGAGCTCAGAGCTTAGGCTCTGTTAGTCAGTGTGTATTTGCTGAGTGCCCGCCCCGGTGCAGCTGCAAGCTGTCAAGTTTATGAGACTGAACTGTGACAGTCCTCTTGGAGTCCTCTGCTCAAACCATTAGTAAGGTTTTTCCCTTTCTCACCTGCTTCTCCCAAGAAATTAAGGGCTGGGAAAAAGATGGAAAGAGGGAGAAGAGAGGAAGAGGGGAGGGGCGACCGAGAGAGAGAGAAAGAGAGAGGGAGAGAGAGAGAGATGGATTAAGGAGGAAATGCCACAGTTTTAATATGGTTAAATTTGCATCCTAACAGCTGTTGCATAATCAGCTTCGTCTCTTGTTCTGTCGCAGTTAAACAGCAATGCACGGGTTCTTTTAAGCTATGTCTCTCACCCTGTTGACCCTTAAGCCTGAGAGATCCATTCCATGCAGAGTCGAGTGGTAGGTGTCTGCCTTCTCGCAGCGCACGGCAGGGTGATTTCTGTGTGTGTTCTCTTTGGGGGTGACTCTGATGACCCTGTCCCCACGAAACCCACTTCTGTCCTTGTCAACCACAGGCACGTCCATCTGGAAAGCCTTTTTCTTCACACCCAAGTTCTTCCCCGACGGCGCCAACGGATGCTTCGCCACCCACGTGTGTTTCTGTCACGGGCAATACGTCACCTACCACGACCCGCCTCTGCTCTTTGACATCTCCCAAGACCCCAGGGAGAGAAACCCGTTAACTCCGACGTCACAGCCCCGGTTCCGGGAGATCCTGGAGACCATGCAGGAAGCGGCGGCCCGCCACACTGAGACCCTGCGGGACGTCCCCAATCAGCTGTCGCTGGGGAACCTTATCTGGAAGCCGTGGCTTCAGATGTGTTGCTCATCATCAGGCCTGTCTTGCCAGTGCGACTGGGAGAAGCAGGTTGGGAGAGGAAGCCGTTAGCCACGTGCGTCTGGGGGCGCCCGGGGCCACCCCACCTGCTGCATCACAGACGATCTCGGGGAGCGGCACTGGGTGAAGCCAGCCCTGGCAGCTTCCACCCCGGGACTCAGATCCCTTTTCTCTGTCTTCTAACCTGGAGGCTCCATCAAAACCCCACATTTACTCCCTGGGGAAAAAAATCAGGGTTTGCGGTAAACAGAGGCATAGACTTTAGTCACATCTTCCAAGGCCAACGTTGTATGAATGCGGTAGGTGGGATTTCAATGAGTCTGGCCAACACCAGTGCAGACGGAGAGCAGGAAGTTGCACAGGTAACCTGTTCATCTCTCAGCCAATGCGTGCGATCCACGACATAAGGCATCACTTACTCCACAAGCTGATGTGATGCTGTGGCCACTGTGATTCCCCTTATAGTGCATCACGAAAAAGAGAAGAAAATTTAAAGAGTGTTTACTAAATCTTAACGCATGCAACGTTATAATGAGTAAAAGACTGTCTTGACCCATCATGGATGATGGTAAGTTCCAATTTGGTTATTGGAAGGCAATTACTGTCAGCATTATTTGCAATAATATGAAATACTATTCATGATATATATGTTTAGATATATACAGTTTCTTCGAGAAGTTTGCAGTATTTAGAAGCTTATCACTATTTAAGTAAAAACAATAGAGGCTCATGGCTCTGTTTGTGCTGCAGCCTTTTGGTGAGATCCCTCAGGAACAGTAATGCCAAGACAAATCTCTCCTGTACGGATTTGCATCCCATACTTTGCAGCATTCTACTTGGGTCCTGCTGTTTCTTTGGTGAACGGAAGTTCTGAACTCAAAGGCCACTTCAGTGATGCTGCAGTCCCTGGAGTCCCTTCTAACAGGATTCAGAATTTTTGGCATGTAAAATGTGCGCTATTTCATGGGGGCAGAAAGACACAAGCAATCCATCCACGACCCATACCCACGACCGTGACATCTTGAGTTCTTGCAGAATTTAATGAAGAGAGAAGGTGGTTCATGTCCGTACTTGTGTCTTCTGTGGTCTGATCCTGAGGCTAAGAAATATCTATGCCTCCACCATGAGACGTGCAATTTTGTTTGAATTCCATTTCCTGCAACCTCAGTAACGCAGGACGAGGCGTAACCAGGTCACGTCGGAGACTGGGGGTTAGGGGCACAGCTGGAGAGAGTTCCAACGTCTGAGCCACCAGCCCCTCCTGAGGAAAGGCTTCCCCTGTGCAGAGAGCACTTAGGTCACCTTCAGATGCTGAACATCCTCCGACAGTATCACGCAGACTCCTTTACTGATCCGTCCTCAGGAGCTGTGGTCCATCTGCCTCCCATTCATCTCTTTCGGGAACATGTCTGAACATCTGCTCTTGGCTCAGGGTTTTCTCGATCCCACAAGAGTGCAGGTCAATGGAATACCCCACCCCACTGGTACCCTGACCCCTCCGGGCACTTTGGAGAGAATGTGTACAGTGTGGCTCAGGCTTTCTGACAGTGGACTCTGATTTCCTCTGTTTGTCTCCACTGAAGAACTTCTAAGATCCAGCAGCATGTCCCCAGCTCCTCTTTAGGGTCTGCTATTTCAGATTTTAATCCTTCTTTCTCTTAAAAAAGAGAAATGATTCCCACCCCCACCCCCTGCCCACTCCCTGGGAATGGTTTAAAGTTGGAAAACGAACAGGATTCTTTCTTTTAATGCGGATTTCTCATTCCAGAAATTGCCCGAAATCTGTCACATTGTTTTAGGAAATAGTCTCATGAAAGAATGCACCAGCATGTTACTAATGTGTTAGGATTATTGCTATTATCATACAAAAACTATGTAAAGCTACTGTTACGAACTTACGTTTGAAGATAATCATGTTTACTCAGAATGGAACATACTCAATGCAGATGGACTTTCACAAAACATTTTATGATGTAAGAACATGTGTTTGAGGGTGAAATAACTTGAAGGAGTTTTACAGATGATGTGAATACATAGCTTTGTATGGAATTAATTGTTTAATCTGTACAATGGTAACAGCCAATGAAGAATACATATACCTCTGGAGCTACAATGAGCTTTAAATAAGTATTTGCCTCAAAATAACTTGGATCACCCTTATGTTTCACGGTATTTGAAAATCAGGTTTATTTGTCATAATCATAATTACCATAGACTTCAGACCACTTACCATCTGACAGTTTTGCTTGGAATGTACAGCAGGAAATTGGAATTCCCATCAGTGTGACCTCTTGAGTAGTATGTGCAAACCTTAGTGAGTTTTGAAGCTTTAAACAAATTCTTTTTAAAAAATCTTTGTATTTCTAGCATTTCATAGATGTTAAAGGCTAAGCAAACACTAACCTATAGACAGGGCATTATTTGACGACGACAGTATCACTGCATGAAAAGCAAAATCACAACCTACATATCGAGGTAATTAAGGATTAAAGAAAGGAAACAGATTTCAGGTAGCCCTGAAGGACATCCAGTAAAGGGTAGAGAAATGGGAAAAGTATTTGGCATCTGTCTGAACAATGCAATCTGTGAAGTGATTGCCTCTGTGCAGGTTTCCCAGAACCTTGTGCTGATGTTAATGAAAAATTAAAATAAAATTTTCCTTGGCAAGTAAACATTCTGTGCTCTCGTGCCGTGCTTTACCACAGGACTCAATTCAGCAAGTGTGCGGAGTGTTTCCTATGTTTGGGGCACAATGTTAATTGATGGGGAATATGGGTTTTAGTTCAGCAAATATTTATGGAATGTCTGAGGCTCCGGGGAGGGGTAGGAAGTATAGAGGTGGGTAAGAAATAAATAGCCCGTGACTTTCATGATTAGAGGGCAGGGCAAGGGCCAAGTTATCCATCACGCACATGGCCTCTTTTCAGGGGCTCACAAAAAAATGTCTAATATCTTTTTTTTGTGGGTTTTTTTTTTGCGGTACGCGGACCTCTCACTGTCGTGGCCTCTCCCATTGCGGAGCACAGGCTCCGGACGCGCAGGCTCAGAGGCCATGGCTCACGGGCCCAGCCGCTCCGCGGCATGTGGGATCCTCCCGGACCGGGGCACGAACCCACGTCCCCTGCATCGGCAGGCGGACTCTCAACCACTGCGCCACCAGGGAAGCCCTCTAATGTCTTTTTAACGTCAGAAACAAAAACTGAACATTTGGGGTTGAAGATCATAGATGCACAGGTACCAACGCAGTGGTAAAATAGAATTCATGTGTGTTTTAATATGGTTTATGTTTTTATGTAACCTGTCTTTATCTTGAATCTTATGCACGTGTTTCCTTCCTGGGCCTTGGAAGTCTTAACCAGTCCTGGACCCAGATGAAGCAGCTTCTTTGCTCAACAGATGTTTTGGGCAGAGAAGAGTCTAAATTTTGATACAAAATTGCCCTCTCTTCTCTACCTTTCGACTGGGTGCCCTAGGAAGGCAGAAGTGGAGTCAGACTAAACCGCTGAAGCCATGAGAATAAGGAAGGAATACAGTGATCCTGGGGCTCAGATGGGCTCTCACTGACCCAGCCATTCTGGATAAAAGCTAAACCATGCCCGTCGGGAGGCGGGCTGACCCCTGGGTCATAATAGGGAGAGGAGGTGTGTGTGTGGATGAAAGATGTTGCTTTGCACAGGCTCCTGTGCAATACACGCCAAGCTTCATCACCTCCTCTTTGGTCCTGAGAGGATGTCAGGTGTGATGTCAGTGACCAAGTGCTTCGTAAACTATAGCTGCCTGACTCCCCTCACCTCCCATCCATCTGGGCTGCCCTGGCCTCAGACAGGACAGTGTGGGTGCCCTGGCCATCCTCGATATTCCGATGCCATGAACCGGGTCTGTGTTGCTACACCTGCCTCTAGCTGACATCACTTCCTACGATCTCTTTGTGTGATGGGTTCCGAGTTAAGTGATCGTAATTTACCAGTATTTAAGAGTGTGAAATATTATGTTAGAGGAGCCGTTTCAATTAAGGAACGTCCACTTACCTAATTAGAACACAAGCAACTTGAAAACGACCCATGTGTTCATGCAAAGGAAATACTGTCATGAAGTAATTTCTCAGTTTTCTGAGAACTCAATGGACCTTACATCTAGGAGAGCCTCAAATGTTTGCCCTAAAGGCAGTTCTCCTCATGAAGTTCAGATCCTCTAAATGACCTCTCAGGGTACTGCTGTTTATCTTACCCATCTTCAAAGAAGCTGATTGTCAAATGAATGTATAATATATTCAAAACAGAAATAGACTCACAGACATAGAAAACAAATTTATGGTTACCAAAGGGACAAGAGAGAGGAGGATTCAGTTAGGAGTTTGGGATTAACAGATACACACCACTATATACAAAATAGATAACAAAACAAGCATTTACTATATACCACAGGAAATGATATTCAATATATTATAATAATCTATAATGGAAAAAAATCTGAATATATATATATATATATATATGAGTTACTTTGTTGTATACCTGAAATACACAATATTGTAAATCCGCTACACTGAAATTAAAAAAAAAAAAAAAAAAAAGGCAGATTGTATGGTCTACCCAATGAGCAAACATAATGACTTTGATATGGTGGTCTGGGATATAAAATTGGCCTCCCTGGTTATCTGAGGATCTCAGGTTTCAAACTGTATTACCTGTGCTGAGGGATGGTGGTGTTTTTCTAAAGGTCCAATTTCCAATGAATATATTATTATAAATATGAACTGTGAATTGCCTGTCAAAATTTATGTTGTCTACATTTAACACAGGGTGCAAAACTAAGTCACACACAAACATATGACATATTCCCTAGCGGGCAGGGCCCCTCAGTAACTTCATGTGAAGCAGAAACTGCCTCATAGCTCTTACACACGGTTTCATTGCGATGGGTATTGGGCAAGAAGACATATCGCACTTCTTTTATCTTTGGGACCATAGAGGCACTCAGGCCTGGCCGGAAGTTCCCTGCACCATCCTCTGTCTGTAGCTGCAGAATGCAAAATATCCAGGTCAGGACTCTGAGATGGTCCTAAGGAATGGTGATGCCATGATGGTAATGAAATAACCTGGATCCCTGAGTCACCACCTGGGGCAGCTCCAGAGAAACCCCTCCCCTCATCAACAGGTGGCTGTGACCTGAACAGGATCTAATGTTTTTTTTAAGCCACCGAGATTTGGAGGCTGTTAGTGCAGCAGCAGCTAGGGTTACTTACCTTGACTAATAACACTAAGCTTGGCCACATTATGTAAGCTTGACATTCTGTGATCATTTTTTGGATTACAAAAAGATTTTTCCTATCTACTGGTGTTGCTTTGAATAGAAGCCTATGCACTCATTTTTAATTTTGATGTTATGATGGGAAGAACCCTTATCATGAGATCTGCCCTCTTAACATAACAGATTCTTCAGTGTACAATACAATATTTTTAACTACAGGCACAGAATTGTACAACGGATCTCTAGAATGTATTCATCTTGCATAACTGAAACTTTATACTCGTTGATAGGAACTCCCCATTTTCCTCACCCCGCCCCCCCCCCCACCCGGCCCCTGGCAACCACCGTTCTGCTCTCTGCCTCTATGAGTTTCCTCATATAAGTGGAATCATGCAGTATTTGTCCTTCTGTGACTGGCTTATTTCACTTAGTGTCTTGTACCTAAGATTCATCCATGTTGTTTACTGAAAGATTGCCCTCATTTTTAAAGTTCAAGTGTGTCTATTATTAAAAAACGAAACAAAAGGCAACAAGTCTTGGTGAGGATGTGGAGAAATTGGAACCCTCTACATCGTTGGCGGGAATGCAAAATGGTGTAGCAGCCGTGAAAAACAGTATGGAGATTCCTCAAGAAATTAAAGATAGAACTACCATAGCATCCAGCCATCTCACTTCTGGGTATTTATCCAAAAAATTGAAATCTGGATCTCAGATATCTGTACAAGCATGATCATTGCAACATTATTCATAATAGCCAGTATGTGGACAGAATCCTAAATGTCAGTAACCGATGAATGGACAAGGAAATGTGGTATATGCCTTAATTCTTTAAAGCCCATCAAACCATATGAAGGTGGGAAACAGAGAAACTTAAAGATAGAAGTATACTGGACACTACCACCACCTGCTCACAGCCCAGAATTGTGGAGAAGTGATTCTGCAACTACAGTGTGAGTGAGTGAGAAACAGAGGTGCTTGCTTTATACAACCAGCAATTTGATCATTACTTAAATGTTGAGATTCTTTCTCAAAGTGGAATATTACATTTTGCATCATGGATTATAGGAAAATAGCAGATTTCAAAATATATATGCCTAGGAATGATGGTATTTCTAATAGTAAAATCTTCTAATGAATACCTTTTTATAAAATATTCTGGCTAGCAGATATTTGGTCCTGTCCAAAACGCCCAAGGAGACATCTTGGTCCCCACCAAAAGGTCCTTGATATTTGGTCCTGTTCAAAATTGTGTGGCATGGACCAAATATCTCATGGACCTGTTAGATAGGACCAAGTTTCAAGGACCTTTTGGCATGGACCAAATGTCTGATGCACCAAATGTCTTACAAAAGTTTTGGACAGGAGCAAATATCCTGCAAGGAATGTGTTTTTTTTTTTTAATTCCCTGCAAACTTTATCACTTTTGAAATACTTTCAAAAATATGTCCTGTGAATATGTAAAAGACTCCTGTGAATGCGATATTTTAGTTTTGTTGATCAGATTTTAGTCTTAGAAAAAGATCAAAAGATGATGTAATGTTTTATGCCACCTTCTTTCAGCAACCTTTGAAACAATGCCGTGTAACTAATGTTTAATATTTCCAATTAATCCATGAGATGCTTATTTCCTGTGCTTTTCTTTAAAAGTCAGCATTGAAAACATTCAGTTAATGCAGAGTATCAATTTCGTGTTAAAATCTGAGGGGCATTTCTGCAGCAAGGTTTGAAAGCAGCGTTGTCTAGTGCCTCTCAGCGAAGGTGACAAGTGCCATATGAAAAGGTTGGGAGAAGTTAAGAGTTTCAGATAATTCAGAAAAGGGCACCCGTGGCATTTTATCAGGCGAGGCAAATGTATCGGGTCAGTAACTGCTACGAGAGAGAGGTATGAGACAGCCCATCCATTAGAGCTTGTATCAGGGAGACGTATTCCCAGCTGTAGCATCAGAAGCAGAGATAAAGTGAGTTTCTGCAACACGTTTCATCATCCTGCAGGTGAGGTGGGAAACGGTCCCAGGGCCCATGCTAGACTCACGCATCCCAGGCTTGATTCCAAGTGCATCTGGGCATTCATTGACTTAATCTTTATTCCATCTCTGTCAGATAGATATTATGATTGTCTCGTTACAGATGAGGAAACAGATATAGAAAACAGGATGTAAACAGACTGCTTTATGCTCAGATTTATGCCGTGACATTTTGGTTAAAAAAAGGAAATGGATAGATTTTCATGGTCTCCATGTATGACTGTGCGTGCTGTCTACTGCACAACTCCAGGGGTGACATGAACACACCACCGTAGGAAGAGTGCTTTCTAAATTTGTCCAGTGTGCAACCTGGGCCACCATACGTAGCAGGCTTGGTTAGATGGTGACATTGTTCAAAGATCTGGATATGTAAGTCATTGACAGAACTTATTATTTTGATTGGCCTGCCAAGGAACACAGGAGGGTGCTGCGTGAATTCAACCCACACATTGAATCTCTGAGCTGGCCTATAGACTTGAGACATTTCCAGAGGAAAGAAGCAATCTGAGGATACTGACCATTAAGATGGAGTTCAGATTAGTGGAGTTGGTTTGCTGCATTTAAAGAAAGGGGCATGTGGTTTTGTGTTTGTTCATTTACTGTTTACAGCTCTCACTGCGGCGTTTGCTAAAGGTGTGTGGCTTGTTCCACGGTCCAGGCACATTTCAAGATTGTGTTTTGGAGGAAATGTCACCTGTCACTTCAGAGCTGCAGCATCAGTTGCCAGTATAAAAATTTCCCAGCACTCTTTCCACATCTCAGATAGAGGCTGGTCCCCCGGACTGGTCTCAGGGTGAGGAGGACTCCAAACAGAGCCCCGGATGACCCACGATGACCATATAGGGTGAGCAAGGAATAATCCTGTGTTCTTAAGTGACCAAGGGCTTAGATGTTGTCACTGCACCTTTAAGTACCCTCTTCTTGACTAACTCATGTCACCACTTTGTTTCTGCAAAGGAATAATGATTAAATTTTGCCAGATACTTGATCACTCATTTTTTTCCCCTTACAGAACATCTGCTAAGGAATCCTGGGGCATTTTGAACACTGGAATGGTTGAGGCTTAAGCAGGCTTAGAAAGATATTTTAGGTAGTTGGAGGAGAGGAAAAATAGGATGGCTTTGGGCCAGGATGAAAAACAAACAAACAAAACACAAAAATTAACATTTAGGTTGACTGAAGCTTCAGAAATGTACACATCTCCTAACCTTTCCTGAGTGGGCTTTAGGGAGGTAAGTAATCACTTCACTGGGTGACATCTTACAGGGCATGGAAATTTATCAACGACTGTACAAGTTAAATGTCTCTGCTTTAACAGTAACAACAAAGCCTACATTTAATGCCATGTCAAATATGTTGAAAATGTTTCATCTTGTTTAATTGTACGTTTAAAATTTTTGACCCTATATTTAAAGTAAAAAGAATACATAGTAGGAACAGTGATATATTTTAAATGCCAGTAAACCATCTTCTGACCTTTCATCCTTTGAATTGTTTGCCCTTTTTATTTTCACCCCAATAATGTTTAGTGAATTCTGGTGCCCCAAAAAAAAAAAAAAAAATTACAGAGTTCTCTCGTTTTCCCATGACAATGTTTTAAAGGGTGACTTGTGTTAGGGAAATAGTTAAAGCCATATTGTGTCATTTCCATCACAGCAAGGCAGTGTTAAAGATTTTCCAGGGCTATAAATGGTTCTGCTCACGTATAGTTGTTTAAATTCAACAGTGATGACAATTAGAACAGAACGACCAAGCAGCAGTGAGATAGTGACAGTGGGAGCAGGGCTTGGAGGCGAGAGGAAGATTAGTGTTCAGTATAGAAGCAAGCCTTAATCATCCCCACTTCTGTTTATGGTGCATTTCTCTTAAAAGATGAAAAAGTAGAGGTCGGAGGACTGAAGTTGCCGTGGGTCGCAGCATGGCAATTATCCCATAATAGTCCATCTTCAGTGATGCTAGATAATGCATGAGAAAGCACTTGATGAATGCTTCTGTGCAAACAACTATTTAGCTCCGGGGCAGACAGATGAGCCAGAATTTCAGACCTTCACCACTCACTGTCTTGTATGTCTAAAACGTGCAGGAATCCAGTGTCAGCTCATTGCTTACCATGCTTTAAAAATACATATTTCTCTGCAAAAGATGGCCTCTGTGCTTCTCTGCTCCAAGGAAGTTTTCTAGAAGTACAAGAAATCCCTTCCGAAGATGTGGAGATTTATTCTAGGAAATGACAATGCTCTTGAATTATCTTTCGATGAGATCTGGCCACGAGCAGGGTCCCTAACACCTAGATGGCATGCTGCCCTTTCTAGAAATTAATGGCTGTGACCAAACTGATTCTGCAGCAGCCCTGGCGAATATGTTAACGCGTACTCAGTGAATGGCCTACATATTGAGCATCGCCCTTCCAATTTGAAACATTCAGCAATAGCATGGAGCAAGCCCTGTCCTCCTCTCTCCTTCTGGTGTTCATCTAGACTAACCACTTTGGCTGGGCTTCTCATTTCTCCCCTTTGGAACATAACCACAGAAATTTGCGTGCTCTGGACGGAAAAGAATTTGACCGAATGAATGAATGGGACTCTAAATCACTAATTTTGAGGATTGAATTTCAACATAAAAGAATTCAATTTCTGTCATGTAAGTCACACCAGTGCCTGAGAAGGGAGGATGCTAACAAAGGCAGCTGAATTGTAAGACACCGTTATGATTAAACACGATCATTTAATAGAACACATTTAATTCTCCTAGCAAGAGAGGGTTACCCGATTAGAAAGTGTTTTCGTCAGTACCATATTAAGACCCATTCTGATGTATCTTTCCTACTGTTTTAATTGTAGTGTGTAAGGACAAATGCAAACTGCAATAGTACCCTAAACCATTTCCTAGTTGGTCGATAAATATTCCTGAACCATAAATTATGGATTTGCCAATGTAGGGAGTTAATCACATTGCCCTAGACTTTCTTCTGTCTTAGCAGGTAAGTACAGAGTTCTTTCCAGCATGGAACTCAGCTCTCTGATTACTCTGTGGTCCATTGTAGTTGCCAATTACTTAGGTGTTAGAAAAGCAAGACATTTTCTTCATGGACATGGACATAGAGCAGACTATGCCTTTTGATTTTGTACATTAAATGTGATATTAGTAAAGATCATTTATTTATAATTCACATGGGGTTGCATTGTGGTTGTGCTGACAGGAAGATGCTTTCACTCTGCCCTCGGAAGCCTCAGCACTTTGAAATGAAAGCTTGGAATGAAATAATGTAGTATGTTTCCTGAGAGAGGCACAGATGAAAATTTACATTTTAAAATTCATTCTCTGGCTTCCCTGGTGGCGCAGCGGTTGAGAGTCCGCCTGCCGATGCAGGGGACGCGGGTTCGTGCCCCGGTCCGGGAGGATCCCGCATGCCACTGAGCGGCGGGGCCCGTGGGCCGTGGCCGCTGGGCCTGCGCGTCCGGAGCCTGTGCTCCGCAACGGGAGAGGCCACGACAGTGAGAGGCCCGCGAACCGCAAAAAAAAAAAAAAAAAATTCATTCTCATCAGTGTTATTCCAAATGGAAAGACAGGATAGAAAGACTGCATGACGATTGCTAACCATAATTTGTTTAAAGCACTATATTGTGGAAAACGGCAAACAAACACAAAAGTAGAAAGACTGCAGTATTGAACCCTCCGGGACCTCATCCCCAAACTTCAAACACCATCACCATCGTGCTCATCTTCAAACACAGTTGCAGTCACAATATTCCCTGGTGGTCCAGTGGCTGAGACTCCACACTCCCAATGCAGGGGGCCCGGGTTCGATCCCTGGTCAGGGAACGAGGTCCCACCTGCCACAACTAGGACTTCGCATGCCTCAACTAAAGATCCCACGTGCCGCAACTAAGACCCACGTGCAGCCAAATAGATAAATAAATATTTAAAAAATAAATAAACATAAAAATTTGCCTAGTCATCCCTGATCAGAACGTAACCATTTTAACGTTGCAAGATAGACTACGTAAATGGCTACATTTTTCTCCAGAGCGTCTGTATTTTCATAGGAGTAAAGAGTAAAGATGATGAATAGACAGATGGTATCAGGGTTCTCTGTCTGTCACACCATCTCAAAACTTAGTGGTTCCATACAATACCCACTTACTTAGCTCCTGATTTTTTGGGGTTTTTTTGTTTGTTTGTTTGTTTTTGTGGTACGTGGGCCTCTCACTGCTGTGGCCTCTCCCGTGGCGGAGCACAGCCTCCGGACGCGCAGGCTCAGCGGCCATAGCTCACGGGCCCAGCCGCTCCGCGGCATGTGGGATCTTCCCGGACCGGGGCACGAACCCGCGTCCCCTGCATCGGCAGGCGGACTCTCAACCACTGCACCACCAGGGAAGCCCAGCTCCTGATTTTGTAGGTTGACATTTAGGTGGGGCTCTGTGGGGTGGCTCTTCCCTGTCTAGGATGATCTCCGTGGATCTTGGCTTCAGCATCTGGACTTGGTGGATGGACAGCTGGGGTGACTGGTTTATTATGGCCTCATCCGTGAAGGTGGGCAACATCCAGGGCCCACTCTCCATGTGGCTCCCTCATTCTCCAGCAGGCTGGTCCAGGCTTGTCCTCAAGGCTGCCATTCCGGTGGTTTCAACATCAGAAGGCAAGGGCAAGCCCAGGTGCAGAGAGTTTGCAAGCATCTGCTGTTGTGTGTTTGCCACTTTCCTTTGCAGACAGGTTCCGTGACCAAACCCAGATGCAAAACGTTGATAAGTAGACCTCCGCACTTACAGGGCTTGATTGCAAATTCACATTGCAACAGGACGTGCACACAAGGGAGGGGAAATCTGTGGCTAGCGTCACAAGCTACTTCATAAAGTTTTATCAATGAAAGCAAAAGGAAATGACATGGACAACAGTGAAAACAGCAGAGTAAGGACCTCCAAAATTTCCCTTCTCCATAAAATCAGTGAGACAGCTAGAAA
Source organism: Platanista minor (assembly GCA_004363435.1). NCBI lineage: Eukaryota > Metazoa > Chordata > Mammalia > Artiodactyla > Platanistidae > Platanista > Platanista minor. The sequence continues at coordinate 24,489 of RJWK010004974.1, read as the reverse complement.
AAGTTGTCAGAGGTAACCTTTACAGGAATCTGGAAATTAACCAAAGGCTTGCAGCAATCCGAGCAGCATTTATTCCAGGAAAATGGTTGACTCTCAGTTAAAAACAGTAAGCTTGGTGGTATTTTAACTTGCCGAGTGCGATCCATCATTCTCCAGCCTTGAAAAACAACATCCCCCGGCTTCCCTTGCAGGCAGCAGAGGGAAGGAACAGCCTGGACTCTAGCAAATCCTCATTCCTAAGGGATGGTTTATTTGTCTGTTTTTGCCCTGACTTGGAGCTTGCCTAGTGCAAAGAGTCTTTACCTGGAGAGAATAAAGTGCTGAAACATGCAACATTGAGGATGAACATTGAAAACATTGTGGTAAGAGAAAAAAAATCACAGACGAGAAACCACATATTCTATGATTCTGTTAAGACATTTCAAGAATATGCAAATCTATAGTGACAGGAAGTAGATTAGAGGTTGCCAGGGTTCAACAGACTGAATATTTATGACTCCCCAAACTTCTTCTGTTGAAATTCTAACCCCCAGTCGGATAGCATTGGGAGATGGGGCTTTTGGGAGGTGATTAGGTCCTAAGGGTGGAGCCCTTATGAACGGAAGTAGTGCCCTTCTAAAAGAGACCCTGAAGACTTCTCTCTCCCTCCTGCTACTATGTGAGGACACAGCAAGAAGACACTGTCTGTGAACCAGGAAGAGGGCCCTCACCAGACACCAGATTCGGCCAGCACCTTGATCTTGGACTTCCCAGTCTGCAAAATGGTGAAAAATAAATTTTTATTGAAGCTACCCAGTGTACGATATTTTTCTTATAACAGCTCAAAAGGATTAAGACAGAGGCTGAGAGTGGCTGGGAAGTGGCCTCTAATGGATGCAGGGTTTCTCTGTGTCCTGATGAAAATATTCTGAAATTAGATAGCAGTGATGGTCACACAACTTTGTGACTATCCTAAAAGCCACCAAATTGTCAATGTTAAAATGCTAACTGGGGGCTTCCCAGGTGGCGCAGTGGTTGAGAGTCCGCCTGCCAATGCAGGGGACGCAGGTTCGTGCCCCGGTCCGGGAAGATCCCACATGCCGCGGAGCGCCAGGGCCCGTGAGCCATGGCCGCTGAGCCTGCACGTCCGGAGCCTGTGCTCTGCAACGGGAGAGACCACAACAGTGAGAGGCCCGCGTACCGCAAAAAAAAAAAAAAAAAAAAAAATGCTAACTGGGACTTCCCTGTCAGTCCATTGGTTAAGACTCCGTGCTTCCAGTACAGGGGGCACAGGTTTGATCCCTGGTCGGGGAACTAAGATTCCACAGGCCGCATGGTGTGGCAAAAAAAAAAGTTAAAAAAAAGATAAAATGCTATTATGAGATGCGAATTGTATTGTAATAAAAAAAAATGAAGTCCATTATTTTAATAAATTAAGAAAGTAAAGTAGCTCTCTTTTAGCCTTCAGTGATCCAAAGTTGACTCTCTACATGTACTTTATGGCAAAATTGCTTAACTTTTACACCATCTTTAGGATGGCGTCCTGGGCTTTTGATGGCACTTTCTGTTTGTTTGTTTGTTTTTCGTTTGCCTTGATGAACAAACCCCAGCTATGTTCCAGCTATTCTTCATGCCTTGAATGCCCCCTTCACTACCCACTGACTCGTCTCCCCAAATTGAGGAGCCAGGATTTATCTTAGAATTCTCGGTTGAGTTATCTCCTCTCTAGGAAATGTACTGTTTCCCCATGTTAACGCATAACCACTGCTATTGTGTCTTCTGTAAGGTGTGGAGTCAATGAGATGGGTTTTAGACTTCTAACCCCTTGAGGGAGGAACCGATTTTTATTCCTCTTTACATCTCATGTGAACAGAATGATGCCTGAAACCTTCACAGGAAGTTTTCATCTTCTCTGGACACTGGGAAGGTTATACCTGCCACCATCTCTGGAGCATCGAACCCGAGGCCAGTCCACCCTGTCCATTCTCCCACCTCTTTGCGCACATTGCCCAGCCAGCTTAAAAACAGAGTGGTCCCAAGGGAGTGGGAAACTTCCATCCACACAAAACCTGAACAGGGATGCTTACAGCAGCTGTATTCATAATTGCCAAAACATGGACGCAAGCAAGGTGTCCTTCAGTAGGTGAATGGAGAAAAAAACTGTGGTCCATCCAAACAATGGGATATCATTCAGTGCTGAAAAGAAATGAGCTATCAAGGCATGGAAAGACATGGAGGGACCTTAAATGCTTATTATTAAGTGGAAGGAGCCCATCTGAGAATACTACATACGGTATGATTGCAACGCTGTAAAATTCTGGAAAACATAAAGCCATGGAGAGAGTGAAAAGATCACTGGGTGCCAGGGCATGGAAGGGAGGGGTGAATAAATAGAGCACAGAGGATTTTTTAAGGTGGTGAAACTGTACTCCTACAGAATAGATACTATAGTGGAAACTGTACTCCTACAGAATAGATACTATAGTGGAAACTGTACTCCTACAGAATAGATACTATAGTGGAAACTGTACTCCTACAGAATAGACACTATAGTGGAAACTGTACTACAGAATAGATACTATAGTGGAAACTGTACTCCTACAGAATAGATACTATAGTGGAAACTGTACTTCTACAGAATAGATACTATAGTGGAAACTGTACTACAGAATAGATACTGTAGTGGAAACTGTACTTCTACAGAATAGATACTATAATGGTGGATACTTGTGTCATTCTACATTTGTCCAAACCCATAGAAGGTACAAGACCAGGAGTGAACCCTAATGTAAACTACAGACTTGGCGTGATGGTGATGTGTCCACATAGGTTTCTCAGTTGTAACAAATGTACCGTCTGGTGGGGGGCGGGTGTAGATAATAGAGGAGGCTGTGCAGGCCTGAAGGCAGGGGATGTGTAGGAAATCTCTATACCTTCTACTCAATTTTGCTTTGAACCTAAAACTTCTCTAAAAAATAAAGTCTTCAACGTACATATGCACACAGAGTGGTGATTGATCATCGGGCTGCAACGTGACCCTTTCAGCTTCGCCTGGATCCCGAGGGATGGAGTGAAGTCTCCTGTCCAGAGTGTGTTTTCTGTTCCTGACTTTAATCTAGAACCCAGGGAAAGTTCAGAATCTGCTATTATAGGATATTCAACCCCAAGGAAGAGCCATTGCCTACTCCAGGGAGTGTATCTCACTTTGCCTCTGTGAACAAGACTCCCCTTTGGAGCCCAGCAGAGAGTCCGGTGTGAGCAGTGCCCCCAGGAGGTGTGCACTATGGCCACACTCAGCTCCAATCCATTCCTTTTCTCCAGCTCTATGGGCATCTTTGTCCTACTGTCCAGCTTCTCAGGGGCTCCACCTGACAGCTTCAGGTGCACAGATTCTGGCCACTCTTCTTGATTTTGGCTCTGAATATTTAACCCGGCTCTCAGCTTTCATCCTCAGCTTTCCTTCAGTCCTCCAGTTTGGCTCAGTGGTCTCACCTCTGCTGTGGGATTTTCCCCACTGCACATAATGATGTTTTGTTCCCTTTGAATGAAAATTTGTGGCCCCTCCCCAAGTCATGCTCACTAGCTGCTATGATTCTCTCTTTGCCACCCCCCCCCATCCCTACATGAGTCTTTATCAGAACCCCTTTATGCCTCCTTTATACGATCCAATGATTTCTGCAATCTGAAACAATTCTTAATAAGTCAAGGTGAAAATATCTTTCAAAGAAGGACACACTTTTGGACACTCTCCTCTTGAGAGACCTCTAGCAACTCAGCTCCCATTCAGAGTGGTCCAAACTACCCATGTAAAAATGGCTCTCTTAGAAAGAATTGTTCCATAAGAATCATGCTGATCTAAAGTTATGTATGCAAAGTATGTATTTAATTTCTTATTAACCTAAAAGTCTCAGTGAAATAACTGTGTCGTGTACATTTGTATCCACTTCTTCCTTTAGTGGACAGTATCTAATTTTTCTTTGTGCTACTTTGAAATAAATATCTCATGGAATATCCAACAATAGCAGATTCTGGACTTTCCCTGGGTTCTAGATCCCAAATGATATATTGGTGTATTTGGAAAGTTATTTTTAGCAATAAAAAATTAAAATGCAAACTTAACTAGCTCTGGGAATAAAAATAGTGGAAGCAACAAAGCAAAAAGTGCTCTTTTTGCAGATAACACAGGCTTAAAATAGCTAAACTCATGTTGGGTTGGAAGATAATAATAGGAACAAGGCCTTGGCCGAATTAAAATCATTCGAAAAGCTACATAACATATATTCAACTTTCCGTTATCTCAGAGATCACAGAATTGGAGGTTTGTGAATGGTAATTAAACTTTAGCCATAGAATTAAAGCCTTAAAAACTGTCAAAAAAAAAAAAGTTATATGCATTTGTTCTACCCCTTCAATCCAATTGATTGTTTAATTCTTCCTGTATTGTGTGACCTGTTTTTGCATTTAAGGGATAGAAGACATGAAACAATTTTTCTAAGGCTTGTTGTTTTGAAGAAGGTAAGGTGTAGGTTTTCTAAGTAGAACCGGTCTGAGTTAATGTCCTTACTCTGGCATCCAGAATTGAACGCATGGCTTTTTAATCACTTACTGAACTGCTAGAAATATCACAGAAGGACTCAATTTTATATAGATTGCTAATTAATGAGCTTCAGAAATTTGGTGACTTAGAAAAGTAACATTTCTTAGGCAGTTAGGATGTGGTTACTTTCTGTAAATACCGACATACCTTGAGCATGTGGCATTCAGTGGTTTTGGTTCAGGACAGACCTTTACTTGAATGGCTTTATTTTCATACTCTTGTCAGTTTCTTGGTTTTGAGGCCATTTGTTGGCAGTCTTTGGTCTTCTGCTCTTCGATGCAAAGTGCCTTGTTCTGTTTAATGCCATGTGTCAGAAAACCACAGGATTAGACCTTCAGATAAATACATCAACTCTGGCCCAAGACCTGCAGACTTTGGCTTGGCAATGGCGATGTATTAGTTGGTTATTTCCATAATAATGCTGCATAACAACCAGCTCTACTCAGTGGCATAAAAATACACGTTTGTTCTCCTGCTCATTGGTGTGTGGGTCATCCGGTGTGGCTCTGCTCCATGTGTTGCAATCAGGATCCAGGCTCAAGGGGCAGAGGACAGAAGCACCCAGAGGGGCAAGAAGAAACACATTTTGCTCTTCAGATCTGTCCCTGTAGCAGTCATTTCTGTTCACATTTCTTTGGCTGAAGCAGGTGGCAAGAAAGTCTACTTCTCCCATAGGTAATTTTCCATGGCTGTGCAATGAATCACCACCAACTTAGCAGCCAAAACCAACACCCATGCACCGATTCACAGTTCTGTAACCTAAAGTCCAGCACAGTTCAGCTGGGTTTTCTGCCGTACATCTCACAGCATGGAATCAGTGTATCATCTGGGACTGACTATAGTTCTCACCTGCGGCTTGAGATCATCTTCCAAGCTCGGTGGTTATTTGCAGAATTAATTTCCTTCTCATACTTCCCACGTGGGTTCCTCCATATTTTAAAAATAAATTATTATGGCTTCCCTGGTGGCACAGTGGTAGCGAGTCCGCCTGCCGATGCAGGGGACGTGGTTTCGTGCCCCGGTCCGGGAAGATCCCACATGCCGCGGAGCGGCTGAGCCTGCGCGTCCGGAGCCTGTGCTCCGCAACGGGAGAGGCCACAGCAGTGAGAGGCCCGCGTACCGCAAAAATAAATAAATAAATAAATTATTAGTTTATTTTTGGCTGTGTTGGGTCTTTGTTGCTGCGCACGGGCTTTTCTCTAGTTTTGGCGAGCGGGGGCTACTCTTCATTGTGGTGCACAGGCTTCCCATTGCGGTGGCTTCTCGTTGCGAAACACAGGCTCTAGGCGCGCAGGCTTCAGTAGTTGTGGCACACAGGCTCAGTAGTTGTGGCTCGCGGGCTTAGTTGCTCCATGGCATGTGGGATCTTCCCAGGCAAGGGATTGAACCCGTGTCCACTGCATTGGCAGGTGGATTCTTAACCACTGTGCCACCAGGGAAGTCCCAGTTCCTCCATTTTTAAACCAGCAATTGCAGGTCAAGTCCTTCTCTGCTTTTTGTTCTATTCAGTCCCTCAACTGATTGGATGAAGCCCACCCACAGTGGGAGAGCAATCTGCTTTACACAGAGTACTGATTCAAACGTGAATCTCATCCAGAAACACCTCACAGACACACCCTGAAAATAACGTGTAGCTAATTAGCCCAGCCAAGTTGATACATAAAATTAACCATCACGGAGCATGCCAAGTTCATGAGCGTGGTTGAAACAAGTAGGGGGAAGTGGGGCTGGAGACGGAGGATAGGCAAGGACCACAGTCTGGAGAGTCTCACTGAAGGGCTTGTCCTGTAGTCTGAAGTCATTGGGAAACCATCAGAGGATTATAATAAGGGCAGAAGTCTGATCCCATTTGAAAGACCGTTCCTAGTGCAGTGCACAGGAGAACAGAGTCTTTGGTGTAGCACTGGAGAATGTGAAAAGTAGACAGATTCAAAACTTCTTTAGGAGGTGAAGTGGGTAGGACTTGGTGGTTGACCAGATGTAGAAGATGAGGGAAAAGCAAGGATGCTTCATACTGTGGGACCCAGGACAGTTGTAAAGATTTTGCATATACCCTGGGGCACTGCTTCTCAGTTGTAATCTACAGATCGTCAGGGTGTCTGTGAGTTCTCTATGGAATTTTTATACTGCATTCTCATTTTTTTTTAATAAGGTTGCTAACAGCGCTATGCTTTTATTTATTTATTTAAAAAAATTGTCTTTGGCTGTGCCACACAGCTTGCAGGATGTTAGTTCCCTGACCAGGGATCGAACCTGCACCATCGGCAGTGAAAGCGTGGAGTCCTAACTCCTGGACTGGCCAGGAATTCCCGCATTCTCATTTTGTTGATAGTACAGGGGAAATACTTTTTTAGAAATGACCTGAACATTCTGGGTGATCTGGCCAATGACCCCATGACTGAGTTCTGTCATCTTATTTCAGAGACTCCATTTGAATTTGCATGAACAATTACATTAGTGTCCTCTGGGGACCATGTCACGTCCCAGTGAGCTGTTGGAAGAAAGGTTTGATAGTACATAATCCAATAGGAAAAGTTGTGAGAGAAAGGAGTCACCACCAGCTCCGCAGTGATCGCAAATTCAGAAAATCTGTATTTCAGTAATCGATGTCAGGAGCAAGGAAGATTCTTAGGTTGCAATAATACGTACAAAGTCTATATTAAAAGACATTATTTCCCAAAACGTCTCAGAAGGCCACATAATATGGCTTAGAGGCCACATAGCAAGCAAGGGTCAGTGCAGTGCAGCCGGGAAGGATCCGTGTAGCAGATACACCAAATTCTTCTAGAGAAAATGTTGCTCCCCACTGATAGAGCTCCACTTCTTGATATCTACAAGACTAGGGACCAAGCCCTGGAACCAAATCCATCTGCTCTTCCCAGCATACACACAGTCCTAGTAAGTTGAGGTACATAAGTGCTTCCAGATCCCACTCTGAGTGTGTGTGACTGGTGGAAGCAGGTCACGGCACAGTGTCTTCAGGTTTCTATTCCAGTGTCACCTGCCCTGACTCCACTGATTTTCCTACTCACCCTGAGTTATTCTTCTCCATAGCACTTAGCACCACCCAGTTGATGGTGGTGCTTCGTGGTCCCTCCTGCACCCAGCTGGAATGTAAGTTCCATGCAAGTCAAGACATCACAGCTGTGTCCCCAGTACCAAGTGCGGAGACTGGCACCTAGAAGGCAGTCAATGAGTCTGTGGAAGAAATATGTTACTAGTTAACATAAAATCAATCCATGAATTAATAAAACAGAAGAATGAGACCTGGAGTAGGAACGTGCAGGGTGTGTGGCTGGGACCACCACGACCCTCTCCAGGGTCCAAAGGACAGGTTCTGTGAGAGAGAGGGGTGTGGGGGCATTGCCTCAAACTAGAACCGAGGTCACAGACACGGACACCAACTCTGCTTCTCCATCCCACCCAGGGATCGGAACCGTCCCTGATGGGGTCTCTCTTTCTTTCTCAGAGATTAGCCCAGAGGAGGTGGCTAACGGTGAGGAGCAGGATTGCAGGGGTGCAGATAGAACTCCAGGGAAGGTGACGGTTGAGGACTTCCTGGGCAGGGAGGGAGATGAGGAACAGACGTCAAGAAACACCCCAGGGGAAAGGACAAGCTCTCTCTTAGGTTGGCTGATCTTTGGAAGGGCTCAAGGCCTCCCGTGACTTTCTGTGCCCACTCTAGAGGAGCCGGGGATGACAGATTGGCAGCCGTTGATTCCAGGAGAGACGGAGGGCAGCCTGAGATGCTGGGGCATGGGGTTAGGGACCAGAAAGAGAGACAAACCAGGAGGATGGAGTCGAGCCTGAGAACGGAGACAAAGACTCAGGATGACCTGGCGGCCTTCCCATTTGTCTGAGCGTTGACTGCTGCGGGTATCGGTTGAGATACAGGTTTTGGCAATAGTAACGGAGACCCAAATGATATGTGACTTACACAGTTATTGAATGTGGCTGGTTTAGGACTGGCTTTCTGTTAAGACTTTCTCAGGGGCTCAGACTCCTCCCATCCTGTTTTTTGTCATCCTTCAGATGCCGTTTTCCGAGATGATTCACGAGCATGTTTTGGAATTTGGACCGTGTTTCACTTTCATTTCTTCTTTTTTAAAAGATTTTTTTGACGTGGACCATTTTTAAAGTCTTTATTGAATTTGTGACAATATTGCTTCTGTTTTATGTTTTGGTTTTTTGGCCGCGAGGCATGTAGAATCGTAGTTCAAACCTGCACCCCCCTACATGGGGAGGCAAAGTCTTAACCACTGGACCGCCAGGGAGGTCCCTTCAGTTTCATTTCTCACTGGCTAGAATGCAGTCACATGACCAAACTAAGCCACAGAGTAGTCTGGGAAATGTAGTCTTTATCGGGGTAGCTCTGTGCTCAGATAATAATTCTATAATTATGAAAGGGGTGCGGAATAGATATTGGCACCACTGGCACCCTCTGCTACCCTCTCTAATGACCTACATTCCAGCCTGTCATCAGCCTCGTTTCCATTGTCATTTTAGTTTCATACATGAGGGAGTAATTATTGTCTCTATTTACAGGTGAGAAAAAAGAGTACTTCCCTTGAGGGAGGTAGTTTTCAGCAGGTGGATAAAGCAGTGATGGAATTGTGGGCAGAAGGTTGGAGAGGAGCGTAGCAGTTGCAAGCGCTTTAATGTTCTCATGCCTACATGCTGATATATGTGTGTACCCCGTGTGTGTGTGTGAATTCATACACGTGTGTGTGTGTGTGTGTCTGTATGTGTTTAAGGATGCTTTTGCGTGTGTTGCTTATGAAGGCTGAAAATTGGAGTGCGAGGAGGCAAAGCCTTGAAAGGTTTTAAGAAAGGGGCTGAAATGCTTCTCGGAAATTAAACTATAGCAACAAGAAACTCTGTGTTGCACCCCCTTGGTGCCTTCAGAGCCTACGTGGTTCAGCTGCGTGAAAGGATGACGGGCAGAAAAGTACAAGGTTTTGTCCTTAAAGTAAGTCAGTCAGTATGTCACCGTCTATACAAATGATGCTCAAACCTATTTTCTTGGAAGGGATAAAATACCCCCTTCTATACACTGTTCTGTAAGATGCAGAAATGCTTCTCATGTTTCAGAGAGTTATTCTTTTTTGTGCTTCAGAGAAGAAAAGTAAAGCATGTACTCGGAATCTCCCTTCCAGGATTGAAAGCATCGTTTTCACAAAAGGCTCATTTTTCTCCTGGGAAGCAGGAGGAAACGACCCTTCTCCAAAGGTGGCCAGCTCCCGTGTCTTCCCTGCCCCTCTCCCACTCCCCTCTGCGCTCAGCATCTTTGCGAGAGGCTGGAGTATCATGTCACAAGGCAGATTTCAATCACATTCGGATTGTAAATGAATTCAAGCCATAGGAGATGCGACAAATGGGTTTCTGTCTGGAGATATGACATCTGTGCCAGCCATATATCTTGGAGGAAAGACGGCTGTTCCTTCCTCCTCTTTATTGCTGCTGAGGCACCATATATGACGCTCCACCATCAAATCAAGGATGGCACGATGGGGGGTGGAAGTGATTATAAATCCCATGTGTGACAGCGTGTACTAGATGGATTTCAAGGGAACCGCTCTGCCTAGAACTCTTTCCTAGAGCGACCCCTGCCCAGAGCCCCTATTCAGAGGCCACACCCATGGCTGCATTGGTACCCACCTTCTTACTTCAGCTCGACACCCCCTAACTACACATACAAGCAGCTAGGAATAGGAAGAGTTGAAGGATATATCTACAGGCTGATGAGAAATGGACCATCTGTCGGGCTGGGTATGAAGGCAGCAGCTGAGCCAGTCCAGTTTCTCGCCAGGAGTTTGGACCTCACAGAACCCGAGATTCTGAGGCATGTGGCTGGAGGAGTTCCGGCTGGGACATCGTGGAGAGTCTTGTCTTGGGGTGACATTGGCAGCCACCCGATGCTGAAGGGAGCAGAGAGAGAGAAGCCGGATAGATAGAGGGAGACAGTGGGAGAGAGGATGGAGGGGGACCGATGAGGGAGAAGTGGAGAAGCAGAAAAGCTGAACAGGAGGCGGAGAGAATGAGAGAGAGGAAAAGATAGCTCTTCTGCAAATACACGGCCCCACTTCTAGAACCCCCGGGGTTGGCTTGCCTTGGTTTCCTTTCTTTGCATTGCATGCAGTTTCCATGAACTCTCACAATAATGTGACCTGACTACCCAACCGGGAGTTGTCTCAAGAGGATATCCGATAGTTACCAGAAAACACGAGCCCGCTTTCAATCAGAATTAGCTAATGCTTATTGCCTGTTTACCGGGTACCAGGCGACATTCTAAAAGCGTTACGTATGTTGACTCCATTATTTCTCAAAAAGCATTACCAGGCATTTCATCCCATTTCCCAGATGTGGAAATTGAGGGTTGGAAAGGACAGTCCCTTGCCCCAAGCCTTCACGTACATAAGGGTTAGAGCTGCAGTCTGCACGTGGCAGTGTCGCTCAGATGTCATACCCTTAGCCTCTGTATTAGCTGCCGATCAGAGAGACCCATTAGGGCCTATGTCAAGGTGAAGGAAATAACAGTTTGATACATGGTGTCTTTTTTGTGTTAATTGGTCCATGTATGATGTAAGATTCTGAACAGCCCCAGAATAGCTGTTGGACTTACATTAAGACATGCATTGATACCAAGCCAGGGGTTTGCATCGATTCAGTTGCTGACCACCTTTGGATATTGCTGGAGAGGGTGCAGCTCTACAGGAAAAAGAAAGGAGCTGTACGTATGGGGGAACAGCTGCAGCAAAATCAGGAGCAGGAACACGTGTCCAACCAAGGAAAGTTGTTCTCTGGACTGTCCCTTGGCCAAGACGTGGTTTCTCTGTTTGTTTGTGTGTGGTACACGGGCTTCTCACTGTTGTGGCCTCTCCCGTTGCAGAGCACAGGCTCCGGACGCGCAGGCTCAGCGGCCACGGCTCACGGGCCCAGCCGCTCCGCGGCACGTGGGATCTTCCCGGACCGGGGCTCGAACCCGTGTCCCCTGCATGGGCAGGCGGATTCCCAACCACTGCCCCGCCAGGGAAGCCCCCAAGGCGTGGTTTTGACTGAGCTGGGTGAAGCCAGCAGTCCCCTCTGGACAAAATCCTCACTCATTTCCTTACCCCATACTTCTGCAGTCATCCTTCCTGGGCAATCTCTCTCTCTCTCTCTCTTCCCCTTTCTCCCTCGTGCCTCACACTGTTGCAGAAACAAGGGCTTGCTGGGTACCACACCTGTTTCTAAAAGTCCATGGCTACTAGTTGTGTGCCCCTGTCCCCGGTTGCCCTCCTGCAAGGTGGATGTACATACGGCTGCCACCTTGGAGGGTTGCACAGTGATGTGATGAAGACACACACGCACACACACACACACACACGCACACGCACACACACACACACACACACACACACACACGGGTGTAGCAAAGCGATTGCAGCATCTGGAACGTAAGCCCCACACTCTTTGGCATCCACAAATACCCCACGTCCTTGGCCCGCCCTCTGGGAGACCCTGCGGCCCTACGGCAGGGTCTATCCCATCCGCCACGGCAGGTGCTTACACCGCGGCCACAGTTTTCACGTCTCCAGGCCTTGGTCCCTTTCCCGTCTCTACCTCTTACTGAACTGAGAACGCGGAGCTCTGTTGGATGACTCTCCTGCAGCTTTTGCACGCTTCACCCCGAATCTGCTCTTTGCCCTTGCATCTTCCTTCTGTCTTGGCAGACTCCCTCGAGACGCTCTGCTGTTCTGCTGGGCTCTTCCGCGTTGGAACGCACTCACTGCCCTCTCTCTAGGATCTTGACCCACCCAGATGTTGCCTTGGGAAGTCCAGGCTCTTGCTTCGCACAGATTTCCCTGTCCTCAAGCTCCCCTCCAGTCCTCCTCCTGTGGTCCACGAACGCTCCATCCCATTCCTCGTTGCCTCGTGAAACCTTGCTACGTCGTCGTGCGGAAGTGCGCCTGCGTGGGTTTCACCCTCCATGGACCATCCTCCAGCGTTGAACCACAGCACCTTCCGCGCTCTGCGCTTGGAGCGCCCCTTTCAAAGGGCCCTGACACGCTCTGGGTTGCCAACAGGAGTAGCCTCCTCGCATGTTCTTCCCCGTGGAGTTCTCTAGGCCACGTGACACTGCCAAGCAGCTCTTCCTTTTTAAAACCCTCCTTGTGGGTCTGGGAAACCATCCTTCTGAGTTCCCCTCTAAGTTCATCACATCCCTCATTCTTCTCTGAGGAGCTCTCTGTTTTCCCACCATTTCTCCCTTATCCTACCCACTGCTGCCTTTCTGTTAAGTGTAGGGATTATCCCCTTGAGGTTTCACATGTCTTATTTTATATTCACTTCCTGGCTATAACTACTTCCTCTTAGAAATGACCCCCAGCCCTCCCAACCACCACCACCCTGCCCCCACTAGCGCTTACTTTTACCCCAAGTTGCAGTCAGTGTTACAAATTGCTCCCTACGCGCTTTAAACCCGACCCATTCTGAACGGAATGAATTAACCTCCCCTTTCCCTGAAGGAAAGAAAACAAAAAAAAACCAAAAAACACGCAGCCCTCCTCTTCCTCGTGGCTAATTGCATCACTGTCTTCTGATTCCTTTAGCCTCAAAATTTGGGCGTCGTCTTTTCTCTCTTGCAACAGTTCATTGAATTTTTATCGAGTCGTGTCAATTCCACTTTAGAAATGTCTCTTGAACTGGTACACTTTTATTGATTGCAAACGCCGCTCTCTTAGTTTAGGGTTATCGTGTTGTGTCTTATCTAGATTATTTCTGATGGATCATCCTTCCTACAGATTCTTGCCCACTCTCATCTATTCTTCAGACAAACGCTGGGACTTTCTTTCTCGATACTCATTCCCGAGCCTTATCTTCCTGTCTCTGTTTCCTCTTCTCTCCATAATTCTTATGTTCTAACCGCATCAGATAACTTGCCATTTCCTCTCCTTGGCTGCGGCCATATATCTTGGCTCGTGCTAACAGATCCCCACTGTTTGGAATGTCTTTTCTCCTCCCCCCAACCACCGAAGTCTGTGTCGGTTTTTCTAATCCTGCCATAAAAAATTATCACACACTTGGCAGCTTCAACCACCACACATTTACTATCTCCCAGGTATATAGGTCAGAAGTTTACAGGGTGGTGTCGCCTTGTTTCTGTGCTGTGGGTTTCCTAAGGCTAAACTCAAGGTGATGGATGGCCCGAGATCTTATCTGGAGACTCACAGGGAGGATCCGCTTTCAAAGCCATTCCAGTGGTTGGCAGAATTCACTTCCTCTGGCTGCAGGACTGAGTTCCCCATTTCCTTGCTGGCTGTCAGCCAGTGGCTATGCCATTCTGAGCTCCTTATGGACCCCCTGCATTCCTTGCCATGCTTTCCACTTCTCTGGCTTCTGCCATGTCTCTCCCACTTCAGCTAGAAAAAGTTCTCTGCTTTTTAGCGTTCATGTGGTTGGATTGGGTCAACCTGTGTAATTCAGGATTATCTCCATATCTTAAGGTCCTTAACCTTAATTACATCTGCAGATGTAATTGTCCTGTAACTTGACATGTTCATGAGCACAAGGGATTAGGGTGTGGACATCTGTGGGGCGCATTTGACTTACCACAAAAACCCAAAGATTTTTCAAAATGCAAACTCTGTCTCTGTAAAGGAATGTTTGCTTTGTTGCTTCCTTCAAGGTATTATTGTGACCCTGTATTTATTAATGTCCTCTTCATGCAGTATCTCACTTTGTGTGATATTTAATTATGGACGCTTATTTACAAGTCTGCTCCTACCACTAATGCTAAATCACACCAGCTCAGAAAACACCCTGATCACCTTGATATTCATATGCAGAATCTAGCACAGAGACTTACATGCATTTGTGAAATAAATTGAGTATGTTTTACAGTAATTTGATGAAGCTTTCTTAAACACTTGCTATATCTGAGGCACTTTGACCTCCAGGTCATGAGCAGTTAAAGGTATCAGTTAATGCAAACCACGATAGGTAATTCTTCCTAAGTGTTACTCACATCCATACCTACTCTGACTTACATGGAAGGAGAAACCCCACACACTCATTGTAATAGTTGTGTATTGCTGCATGACAAGACACCACAAACTAAATGGCTTGAAATGACACACATTTATTGCCTCACAGTCAGTGTGGATCACAGATCCAGGCATTGGGTCCTTTACTGCATGATTTCTCACTAGGCCTGGGATCTTATCTGGAGGTTTGACTGGGGAAAGAGTCACCTGACATAGCTGTTGGAAAATTAAGTTCCTCCCCAGCTGTTTGTTTGTTCCTTGCCAAGCAGGCAGCTCCAGCATGGCAGTTTTCTTCTTCCCAGTGTGTGACCTGAGAAGGCAAAAGAAATTTTAAAAACTCGAAAGCAGCCAGTCAGAATGGCCATCATCAGAAAATCTACAAACAGTAAATGCTGGGGAGGGTGTGGGGAAAAGGGAACCCTCTTGCACTGTTGGTGAGAATGTAAATTGGTGCAGCCACTATGGAGAACAGTATGGAGGTTCCTTCCGAAACTAAAAATAGAACTACCGTGTGACCCAGCAATCCCACTCCTGGGCATATATCTGGAGAAAACTCTAATTCAAAAAGACTCATGCACCCCAATGCAGCACTATTTACAATAGCCAGGACATGGAAGCCACCTAATTGTCCATCAATAGATGAATGCTTAAAGAAGATGTGGTACATATATACAATGGAATACTTACTCATCCATAGAAACTAATGAAATAATGCCATTTGCAGAGAAATGGATCGACCTAGAAATTGTCAGAGTGAAGAAGTCAGAAAGAGAAAAACAAAAATCGTATATCATTTATATGTGGAATCTAGAAAAATGGTACAGACGAACTTATTTGCAAAGCAGAAATAGAGTCACAGATGTAGAGAACAAACGTATGGTTACCAAGGGGGAAAGGGGGGTGGTGGGATAAACTGGGAGATGGGGAATGACGTATAAGCAATACTATGTATAAAATAGATAACTAATGAGAACCTACTGTAGAGCACAGGGAACTCATTGCTCTGTAGTGACCTAAGTGGGAAGGAAATCCAAAAAAGAGTAGATATATGTATATGTATAGCTGATTCACTTTGCTGTACAGCTGAAACTAAGACAACGTTATAAAGCAACCATGCTCCAATAAAAATTTAAAAAAAAAACATGAAAGCAAGATGACGTTATAATCTTTCATACATCGTGATGGAAGTGCCTTCCTATCACCTTGTTTTGTTCTTTTGGTTAGAAGCACATTACCAAGGCAACCTACATGCAAGGGAAGGCAATGATACAAGGGAATGGATTACCAGGAGGCAGGGTCATTGAGGGTGTCTGAGGGTCTGCCTGCCCCATCCATCCTTACAGAGACAGGGGTCCTTAACCACGTGAAGTCATTCAGGTGATTGTAGAGTTCAGTGGGACAGTTTTGAATAAGTTAGATGGAGGGACTGATATTTTGAAGAAAGTGATTTGGTCAGTGAAGATGGATGTGGGGTCCTTTATTTGTAAAGGCTTTTAATAAGATTATGTAATTGTAACTTATAAAAAGTGTAAATTATATGACTATAAACGAATGTGTTTATAAGTCCTTTATTTATAAAGTTAATAGTCTTCACATCAACGATCAAGATATATCATGGCAGTTAACGACCTTCCCTGCCCACCGCTAGGCATAGGACCCCATAGAGATTTTATACACGTGAATTATATATATTTATATTTACCACATTAGAAGTCATAGTGGAGACACCTAAAAATATTTATGCATTCGAATAAAAGTAACCGTAATAGTAAACCTTATTTCCGAGGAACATAAAAACATGTTTATAAAAAACAGCTATAGTTTCCAAAATAAAATTGTTAAATGAAGCATTGCTTTTCGTTAAACATTTTTGCAAAATTTTTAAATCTCTGTTTTTAATAATAGCTGGATACTCATAGCTGCTGCTGATGCATTCAATCTGGAACGCTTTATTGTTTTGGTTGGTAGGTATGAAGAAAATCTGGTCTCCCACAGGCATGTTGTTGGAAAAGATAGGATAATTAAATAAGTGAATATATTTAAATAATTAAATATATTTAAATAATTAAATAATTGTGGATATTTTTTCTTCAGTACTATACCAAAACTCGTCATGGATAGATTCTTACAGGTTAATTAAAAATGTGATCTGAACCTATATATCAAGAAACTTTTTTTTCCTTTGTGACATCAAAATTCATTTTAAAAAATTGAAGTATAGCTGCTTTACAATATTGTGTTAGGTCCAGGTGTACAGCAAAGTGATTTATGTATATATATTTCCCTCTGCCATACAGTGGGTCTTCCCTGGTTGTCTATTTTATAGATAGTAGTAGGTATCTCTTAATCCCAACCTCCTAATTTATCCCTCCCTCCCCCTTCCCCTTTGGTAACCCTAAGTTTGTTTTCTATGTCTGTGGGTCTGTTTCTATTTTATGTATAAGTTCATTTGTATCATTTCTTTTAGATTCCACATGTAAGAGATATCATATGATATTTGTCTTTCTTTTTCTGGTTACTTCACTGAGTATGATAATCTCTAGGTCCATCCATGTTGCTGCAAATGGCATTATTTCACTCTTTTTATGGCTGAGTCATATTCCATTGTAAATATATACCTCATCTCCTTTATCCATCCGTCGATGGACATTTAGGTTGTTTCCATGTCTTGACTGTTGCAAATAGTGCAGCTGTGAACACTGGGATGCACATATCTTTTCAAATTATGGTTTTCTCAGGGTACATGCCCAGGAGTGGGATTGCAGGATCATGTGATAGCTCTATTTTTAGTTTTAGGAGGAACCTCCATACTGTTCTCCATAGTGACTGTACCAATGAAATCCATTTTCTTCATCTAGTACTTTGCATGCATCTTTTACCCGCACATGACTTGTAACATTATGCATTAGTCATTTGAAACATATCCGTTCATGGGGGCTTCCCTGGTGGCACAGTGGTTGAGGGTCCGCCTGCTGATGCAGGGGACACGGGTTCGTGCCCCGGCCCGGGAAGATCCCACATGCCGCGGAGCGGCTGGGCCTGTGAGCCATGGCCGCTGAGCCTGCGCTTCCAGAGCCTGTGCTCCGCAATGGGAGAGGCCACAACAGTGAGAGGCCCGCACACCACACACACACACAAAAAACCATATCCGTTCACTAAGTTATTCAGGACTTTGAGATACTCACATTTCATTACATAAGATCAAAAACTCACATTTAGTAACATCACCACTGATTTCATTGGGAACGAATTTAAGTTTTGGGAGCCCATCAAGTTCATGGTGGCAGATGCAAGATTTCTAAAATTCTGATTTTCTTCCTGAAATCTTGAATTTGTCACTGGCAACAAATACTGTCAGTTGTTTTCCATGAAATGACATGCTCACTTTTGTTCATTTTTGAGAAAATGCCTGCCAGGCACCCAAGTCTGAATGGCCACAGATTGTCTGTCAGTCATTCTATCAAGTAAAAATGGGAGCTACTGTTTTACCTCACTTCTCAAACAACAGCACACTTTTTGATTTTTTCCTGGAGACAAGCATCAAACTTCATTGTGCAGGAGAAGAGCTTTATGTATACCTCCCATTTCTTCATGCAGAATGTTAAAAAGACACATACTCAAGATATTTAAGAAAGTCAGCAATGTTTACAGCTTCATCAACAACATTCTGAAATGAAACTGGCATTCTTTTATTCCAGAGCATGGTAGTGATGAATATTAATACAGTTTGGGATCAGTGCCTTGGTCAGTGCTAAGGTGCCAACAGTTCTCCCTACTTTTGCACCATCAGTACAATTGTGGACAAGGTGAAAATGGTAAATGACATTTCCGTGTTATTATGAAGGTGGACGTGTTCTCAGGGACCCTGTGAAACATTTCCCAGACTACCGGGGTCCAAGGTCCCCACTTTGAAAGCCCCAGTACTGGAATATAGCAAGCAGCATCCTTGAGTGATGCTTGATGAGATCACAAAAGTTAACATGTACTTGACTCAGAACTCCTGTGCTCTCTCCCATCAACACTGAAGCTAAAACTCAACTCATCATGGCCTTTCTCGCCAATCACTTCTATGGACACCAACACAAAGCAAAACTTCTCAACTTACTGGCTACTTCCATATTAGCCAAACCCAGGTCTTCAGAGCCTTCTGAGTTTTGGGTACTGTTGTTATTGCCATTGTTTTTCATTTACTTGTAGTTTATTCATTTGCTTATAGCTTTTATTCATTTACTTATAATAATATTTATGTGTCAGCAGTGTATGCATTTACTTGTTTTGCAAATATCTGTCTGTTCAACTAGGTTCAATACCTCTTGGAGGAGTCTGTGCCTTTCCTAGTATATTACACTAAACTTTGAAATACCAAACACTGTGAAGATCTTTGTTTTTTGGGGTTTTTTTAACATGTTTATTGGAGTATAATTGCTTTACAATGGTGTGTTAGTTTCTGCTGTATAACAAAGTGAATCAGCTATACATATGCATATATCCTCATATCTCTTCCCTCTCGCGTCTCCCTCCCACCCTCCCTATCCCACCCCTCTAGGTGGTCACAGAGCACCGAGCTGATCTCCCTGTGCTATGCGCCTGCTTCCCACTAGCTATCTATTTTACATTTGGTAGTGTACGTATGTCCATGCCACTCTCTCACCTCATCACAGCTTACCCTTCCCCCTCCCCATGTCCTCAAGTCCATTCTCTACATCTGCGTCTTTATTTCTGTCCTGCCCCTAGGTTCTTCAGAACCTTTTTTATTTAATTTTATTTTATTTATTTATTTAGATTCCATATATATGTGTTAGCATACGGTATTTGTTAAATAAAGGTCAGGAAATGTGTACCATCTAATGAAACTATAAAGAAAGTAAAGATACAGTTAAGCTTGTAAACCCCATGGAGGATGCAGCTGTCCCTGAGTTTGTAATAACAAAAGAGTGAATTGGAAAGAGAAACAAATGGAAACAATCTTTTAATTCTGTTCTCCTAAAACACACCTTGAAAAGCTCATGAAGATACATATACCACAGGCAACACTGGCAATTATAAATAAAAGCAGTACTAGAGAGAGATAAATAGATCTTAAAATGAAAATTGACTGAATAACAACATACATCTAAAAGCAAGTGCTTTATAATTGCCCTTTTATCAATCCAGTTTGCATCAGGGAGTGCTCTTAAAACGTAGTTGTGTTTCTAAATGTTCACGGCCCAGCTGTATTTCCATTTAATTTAATTTAATTTTTTAAAAATAAAGTTATTTGTTTATTTATTTATTTTTGGCTGTGTTGGGTCTTTGTTGCTGTGTGCAGGCTTCCTCTAGATGTGGCGAGCAGGGGCTACTCTTCGTTGCGGTGCACGGGCTTCTCATTGCGGTGGCTTCTCTTGTGGAGCATGGGCTCTAGGTGTGTGGGCTTCAGTAGTTGTGGCACATGGGCTCAGTAGTTGTGGCGCACAGGCTCAGTTGCTCCGCAGCATGTGGAATCTTCCCAGACCAGGGCTTGAACCGGTGTCCCCTGCCATGGTAAGTGGGTTCTTAACCACTGTGCCACCAGGGAAGCCCTGCATTCTCATTTTAAAGCTTGTTTTTCATAATGGGGTTTGGAGATTTGTATAAATTCCTGATTATGGACTGTTTTCTATCCTGGGTGTTATCACTCCACGTCTGCCCAAGATCTAATTTGCCGTGTGGTCCCTGGGGTGCTTTTTTGTGATGAAGCACTGACCTGACACCCTGACAGAGATGGGAGACCTCTGGAGTTCTAGTTACCAGAGTGTGGTGGTGATAATGGGGGTGATAACCCCTGACATCTCTCAGAGCCTCAGTTCCCTCTTCTGCGAAATGGGCATAAAAACATTTACTGCTGGATGATGTGGTGGTTCTATTTTTAGTTTTTTAAGGAACCTGCATTATGTTCTCCATAGTGGCTGCACCAATTTACATTCCCACCAACAGCATAGGAGGGTTCCCTTTTCTCCACACCCTCTCCAGCATTTATCGTTTGCTGACTTTTTGATGATGGCCATTCTGACTCGTGTGAGGCGATACCTCACTGTAGTTTTGATTTGCATTTCTCTGATAATTAGTGACGTTGAGCATCTTTTCTTGTGCTTTTTGGCCATCTGTATGTCTTCCGTGGAGAGATGTCTATTTAGGTCTTCTGCCCATTTTTTGATCGGGTTGTTTGTTTTTTTGGACATATAGCTGCATGAGGTGTTGTGTAATCTGATTTTTAAAATGATGTAAATGAACTTATTTACAAAACAGACTCACAGAATTCAAAAACAAACTTATGGTTACCAAAGGGGAAACTTGGTAGGGAGGGATAAATTAGGAGTTTGGGATTAACATACACACACTGCTATACATAAAATAGATAACCAACAAGGACCTGCTTGTATAGCACAGGGAACCCTACTCAATATTCCCTGTATGGGAAAAGAATCTGAAAAAAAGAATGAATATATGTAAAAACAATTACTGTTCAGGAGTGTTGTAAATGTTAGAAAAAATTTATGTATAACATTTTACACATACTGAGTTCTCAGTAAGTGTACCTGTTGTGTGTATGAGGCCATGCTATATTCTCACATAACCGTTTTCCCCTTTCATTGCTCTCTGAGAAATATTTTTTCTTAAAAATTCAATTCGCCCCATAACTTACCTCCTTCCTGCAACATAACATTCTCAAAGAAATTGCATCAATCACTAGCGGCACTCAATGACTTCTCATCTCTCCTGCCACACAACTTGACCCTGACCTCATCTGCTCATCCTGGCCTGTGCTTCCATCCAGGCCTGGGAAGGTCGTGATGGCCATTTCTTCGTAATAAACTCTTCCTGGGAGAAGACCCTACAGGTCCGGTTTCCTTTTGGATAACTCTCCACGGCATGCAGGTCAGGAACCCTCAGAAAAAGGGTTGTAATTCGTTCATTTGCACCACTCACGGGAGATCTCAAGTCCAAGATAAATGTGCCACTATCGGGCAATTCTGCTGGGAGTCTGCCGTGAATATTCATGACTAAGGTCTGCTGCAAAAGTCTAGGCCCCTCCCTTGCTCTGCCTTTGTGCGGCATACCAGAAGGAGATGAAAGTGATGTGAAGGAGTCTGCTTTAGTTGCTTTCTGTAATTCTTATGCATTATTAATTTTCTTAACCAAAAAAAGAAAAAAAACCCCATGTGCACGTCAAGATTGATTAGAATCCTTAATGGAGATTTAATTTAAGGGTTGTTGCACCATAACTTCTACCCAATAGCACGGATTGTTGGAAGGAATGATTCGCTGTCTACTAGTTACACTAATAGTTACACATGAATATCGTGTCTAATGATTTCAGACAAGCTGCCTGGTAACGGTGCTTTTCCACATCCACCTACACTTGCTTTTCCTAATTGAAATTAATTGGTGCTGCAATGAACATTTTGGTGCATGATTCCTTTTTTTTTTTTTTTTGTGGTTTGCGGACCTCTCACTGTTGTGGCCTCTCCCGTTGCGGAGCACAGGCTCCGGACGCAGAGGCTCAGCGGCCATGGCTCACGGGCCCAGCCGCTCCGCGGCATGTGGGATCCTCCCGGACCGGGGCAAGAACCCGCGTCCCCTGCATCGGCAGGCGGACTCTCAACCACTGAGCCACCAGGGAAGCCCCATGACTCCTTTTTGAATGATGGTTATCTCAGGATATATGCCCAGTAGTGGGATTGCTGGGTCATATGGTAGTTATATTTGTAGTTTTTTTCATTTTTTTACATCTTTATTGGAGTATAATTGCTTTACAGTGGTTGTTAGTTTCTGCTTTATAACAAAGTGAATGAATTATACATATACATATTTTCCCATATCTCCTGTCTCTTGCGTCTCCCTCCTTCCCACCCTCCCTATCCCACCCATCCAGGTGGTCACAAAGCACCGAGCTGATCTCCCTGTGCTTTGCGGCTGCTTCCCACTAGCTATCTGTTTTACGTTTGGTAGTGTACCTATGTCCAAGGCACTCTCTCACTTTATCACAGCTTACCCCTCCCCTCCCCATATCCTCAAGTCCATTCTCTAGTAGGTCTGTGTCTTTGTTCCCGTTTTGCCCCTAGTTTCTTCACGACATTTCTTTTTTTCTTGGATTCCATATATATGTGTTAGCACACGGCATTTGTCTTTCTCTTTCTGACTTACTTCACTCTGTAGGACAGACTCTAGGTCCATCCACCTCATTACAAATAACTCCATTTCGTTTCTTTTTACGGCTGAGTAATATTCCATTGTATATATGTGCCAAACCTTTATCCATTCATGCGATGATGGACACTTAGGTTGTTTCCATCTCCTGGCCATTGTAAATAGAGCTGCAATGAACATTTTGGTACATGACTCTTTTTGAATGATGGTTTTCTCAGGGTATATGCCCAGGAGTGGGATTGCTGGGTGATATGGTAGTTCTATTTGTAGTTTTTTAAGGAACCTCCATACTGTTCTCCATAGTGGCTGTACCAACTCACATTCCCACCAGCAGTGCAAGAGTGTTCCCTTTTCTCCACAGCCTCTCCAGCATTTATTGTTTCTAGATTTTTTGATGGTGGCTATTCTGACCGGTGTGAGATGATATCTCATTGTAGTTTTGATTTGCATTTCTCTAATGATGAATGATGTTGAGCATTCTTTCATGTGTTTGATGGCAGTCTGTATATCTTCTTTGGAGAAATGTCTTTTTAGGTCTTCTGCCCATTTTTGGATTGGGTTGTTTGTTTTTTTGTTATTGAGCTGCATGAGCTGCTTGTAGATTCTGGAGATTAATCCTTTGTCAGTTGCTTCATTTGCAAATATTTTCTCCCATTCTGAGGGTTGTCTTTTGGTCTTGTTGATGGTTTCCTTTGCTGTGCAAAAGCTTTGAAGTTTCATTAGGCCCCATTTGTTTATTTTTGTTTTTATTTCCATTTCTCTAGGAGATGGGTCAAAAAGAATCTTGCTGCGATTTATGTCATAGAGTGTTCTGCCTATGTTTTCCTCTAAGAGTTTGATATGATAGTTTCTGGCCTTACATTTAGGTCTTTAATCCATTTTGAGCTTATTTTTGTGTATGGTGTTAGGGAGAGTTCTAGTCTCATACTTTTACATGTACCTGTCCAGTTTTCCCAGCACCACTTATTGAAGAGGCTGTCCTTTCTCCACTGTACATTCCTGCCTCCTTTATCAAAGATAAGGTGACCATAGGTGTGTGGGTTTATCTCTGGGCTTTCTAACCTCTTCCATTGATCTATATTTCTGTTTTGGGGCCAATACCATACTGTCTTGATTACTGTAGCTTTGTAATACAGTCTGAAGTCAGGGAGCCAGAAGCCTCCAGCTCCGTTTTTCGTTCTCAAGATCGCTTTGGCTATTCGGGGTCTTTTGTGTTTCCATACAAATTGTGAAATTTTTTGTTCTAGTTCTGTGAAAAATGCCAGTGGTAGTTTGATAGGGATTGCACTGAATCTCTAGATTGCTTTGGGTAGTAGAGTCATTTTCACAATGTTGATTCTTCCAATCCAAGAACATGGTATATCTCTCCATCTGTTAGTATCATCTTTAATTTCTTTCATCAGTGTCTTATAATTCTCTGCATACAGGTCTTTTGTGGCCTTAGGTAGGTTTATTCCTAGATATTTTATTCTTTCTGTTGCAATGGTAAATGGGAGTGTTTTCTTGATTTCGCTTTCAGATTGTTCATCATTAGTGTATAGGAATGCCAGAGATTTCTGTGCGTTAATTTTGTATCCTGCTACTTTACCAAATTCATTGATTAGCTCTAGTAGTTTTCTGGTAGCATCTTTAGGATTCTCTATGTATAGTATCATGTCATCTGCAAACAGTGACAGCTTTACTTCTTCTTTTCCGATTTGGATTCCTTTTATTTCCTTTTCT
>RJWK010004973.1:42326-57462 GCA_004363435.1 Platanista minor | reverse complement strand
ATATGCCCAGTAGTGGGATTGCTGGGTCATATGGTAATTCTATTTTTAGTTTTTTAAGGAACCTCCATACTGTTCTCCATAGTGGCTGTATCAATTTACATTCCCACCAACAGTGCAAGAGGGTTCCCTTTTCTCCACACCCTCTCCAGCATTTGTTGTTTGTAGATTTTCTGATGATGCCCATTCTAACTGGTGTGAGATGATACCTCACTGTAGTTTTAATTTGCATTTCTCTAACAATTCGTGATGTTGAGAAGATTTTCATGTGTTTCTTGGCCATCTGTATATCTTCTTTGGAGAAATGTCTATTTAGGTCTACTGCCAATTTTGGGATTGGGTTGTTTGCTTTTTTGATATTGAGCTGCATGAGCTGCTTGTATATTTTGGAGATTAACCTTTGTCAGTTGCTTTGTCTGCAAATATTTTCTCCCATTCTGAGGGTTGTCTTTTTGTCTTGTTTATGATTTCCTTTGCTGTGCAAAAGCTTTTAAGTTTCATTAGGTCCCATTTATTTATTTTTATTTCCATTTCTCTAGGGGGTGGGTCAAAAAGGATCTTGCTCTGATTTATGTCATAGAATGTTCTGCCTATGTTTTCCTCTAAGAGATTTATAGTGTCTGGCCTTACATTTAGGTCTTTAATCCATTTTGAGTTTATTTTGTGTATGGTGTTAGGAAGTTGTTCTAATTTTATTCTTTTACATGTAGCTGGCCAGTTTTCCCAGCACCACTTATTGAAGAGGCTGTCTGTTCTCCATTTTATATTCTTGCCTCCTTTATCAAAGATAAGGTGACCAGATATGCATGGGTTTATCTCTGGGCTTTCTATTCTGTTCCATTGATCTATATTTCTGTTTTTGTGCCAGTACCATACTGTCTTGATTACTATAGCTTTGTAGTAAACTCTGAAGTCAGGGAGCCTGATTCCTCCAGCTCCGTTTTTCTTCCTCAGGATTGCTTTGGCTATTCGGGGCCTTTTGGGTTTCCATACAAATTGTGAAATTTTTTGTTCTAGTTCTGTGAAAAATGCCATTGAAAGTTTATAAGGATTGCATTGAATCTGCAGATTGCTTTTGGTAGCATAGTCATTTTCACAATGTTGATTCTTCCAATCCAAGAAAATGGTATATCTCTCCATCTGTTGGTATCATCTTTAATTTCTGTCATCAGTGTGTTAC
This sequence comes from Platanista minor, assembly GCA_004363435.1. Classification (NCBI taxonomy): domain Eukaryota; kingdom Metazoa; phylum Chordata; class Mammalia; order Artiodactyla; family Platanistidae; genus Platanista; species Platanista minor. The sequence goes on along the minus strand of RJWK010004973.1, from coordinate 56,285 downwards.
AGTTTTCTGCATGCAGGTCGTTTGTCTCCCTAGGTAGGTTTATTCCTTGGTATTTTATTCTTTTTGTTGCAATGTAAATGGGAGTGTTTCCTTAATTTCTCTTTCACATTTTTCATCATTAGTGTATAGGAATGCAAGAGATTTCTGTGCATTAATTTTGTATCCTGCTGCTCTGTGAAATTCATTGATTAGCTCTAGTAGTTTTCTGGTAGCATCTTTAGGATTCTGTATGTCTAGTATCATGTCATCTGCAAACAGTGACGGCTTTACTTATTCTTTTCCGATTTGGTTTCCTTTTATTTCCTTTTCTTCTCTGATTGCTGTGGCTAAAACTTCCAAAACTATGTTGAATAAGAGTGGTGAGAGTGGGCATCCTTGTCTTGTTCTGATCTTAGAGGAAATGGTTTCAGTTTTTCATCTTTGAGGATGATGTTGGCTTTGTGTTTGTCATATATGGCCTTTATTATGTTGAGGTAGGTTCCCTCTATGCCTACTTTCTGAAGAGTTTTTATCATAAATGGGTGTTGAATTTTGTCAAAAGTGTTTTTTTTCTGCATCTATTGAGATGATCATGTGTTTTTTCTCCTTCAGTTTGTTAATATAGTGTATCACATTGATTGATTTGCATATACTGAAGAATCTTTGCATTCCTGGGTGAAGCCCCACTTAATCACACTGTGTGATCCTTTTAATGTGCTGTTGGATTGTGTTTGCTAGCATTTTGTTGAGGACTTTTGCATCTATGTTCATCTGTGATATTGGCCTGTAGTGTGTGTGTGTGTGTGTGTGTCATTTAACTTACTGTGTTTGGGGTCTCCTTTTCACAGGCTGCAGGTTTGTATTGTTTTTGGTGTCTGCCCCCCATGGGTCAGGTTGGTTCAGTGACTTGTATAATCTTCCTGGTGGAAGGGTCTGGTGCCTGTGTTCTGGTGGGTGGGGCTGGATCTTGTCTTTCTGATGGGCAGGGCTGTATCTGGTTGTGTGTTTTGGGGTGTCTGTGAACTTAGTATGATTTTAGGCAGCCTCTCTGTAATGAGTGGGGTTGTCTTCCTGTCTTGCTGTTTGTTTGGCATGGGGTGTCCAGCAGTGGAGTTTTCTGGCGTTGGGTGGAGCTGGGTCTTAGCTTTGAGACAGAGATCTCCGGGAGAGCTCTTGCTGACTGTTATTACATGGAGCCCTGTGGTCTCTGGTGGTCCAAAGTCCTGATCTCGGCTCTCCCACCTCAGAGGCTCAGGCCTGACACCAGGCCGGAGCACCAAGACTTTTTCAGCCACATGGCTCAGAAGAAAAGGGAGAAAAAAAGAAAGAAAAAAAAATTTTTTTTAATAATAAATAAAAAATTATTAAAATAAAAAGATTTTTTAAAATCATAATAATAAAAAAGAAGTGAGCAACCAAACCAATAAACAAATCCAGCAATGATAACAAGCGCTAAATGCTAAACTAAGATAAACATAAATATCAGAAACAAATCAGTTGCAGACAGGAAATCCCAAGTATACATTTGCTCCCAAAGTACAGCGCCACAATTTTGGGACAATTCCTTGTCTATTCAGGTATTCCACAGATGCAGGGCACATCAAGTTGACTGTAGGGATTTAATCCACTGCTCCTGAGGCTGCACAGAGAAGTTTCCCTTTCTCTTCTTTGTTCACACAGCTCCTGGCCTTCAGCTTTGGTTTTCACCCCACCTCTGCATGTTGGTCACCCTAAAGCATCTGTTCCCTGCCCAAACAGGAGGGGGTTAAAGCAGCGGCTGATTACAGGGCTCTGGCTCACTCAGGCGGGGGAAGGGAGGGGTACAGATGAGGGGTGAGCCTGCGGCGGCAGAGGCCTGGCGTGATATTGCGGCAGCCTGAGGCGAACCGTGCATTCTCCCGGGGAAATTGTCCCAGGATTACAGGACCCAGGCAGTGGCGGGCTGCACAGGCTCCCGGGAGGGGAGGTGTGGACAGTGACCTGTGCTCGCACACAGACTTCTTGGTGGCGGCAGCAGCAGCCTTAGCATCCCACGCCCGTCTCTGGGGTCCACGCTGATAGCCGCGGTTCGCGTCCGTCTCTGGAGCTCCTTTAAGCAGCGCTCTTAATCACCTCTCCTCGTACACCCTGAAACAATGGTCTCTTGCCTCTTAGGCAGGTCTAGACATTTTCCCAGACTCCCTCCCGGCCAGCTGTGGTGCACTAGCCCCTTCAGGCCGTGTTCATACCACCAACCGCAGTCCTCTCCCTGGGATCCGACCTCCGAAGCCCGAGCCTCAGCTCCCAGCCCCGTCCGCCCTGGTGGGTGAGCAGACAAGCCTCTCGGGCTGGTGAGTGCCGGTAGGCGCCGATCCTCTGTGCGGGAATCTCTCCGCGTTGCCTTCCGCGCCCCTGTGGCTGCGCTCTCCTCCGTGGCTCCAAAGCTTCCCCCTCCACCACCCACAGTCTCCGCCCTTGAAGGGGCTTCCTAGTGTGTGGAAACCTTTCCTCCTTCACAGCTCCCTCCCAGAAAGGCAGGTCCCATCCCTATTCTTTTGTCTCTGTTTTTTCTTTTTACTTTGCCCAACCCAGGTATGTGGGTATTTTCTTGTCTTTTGGGAAGTCTGACGTCTTCTGCCAGCATTCTGTAGGTGTTCTGTAGCATTTGTTCCCATGTAGATGTATTTCTGATGTATTTGTGGGGAGGAAGGTGATCTCCACGTCTTACTCCTCCACAATCTTGAAGGTTCCCCCAGAAAGCTTAATCTTAAGCCAAGGTCAAAGACAGCCAGGATCGCTTAGATGACACCATCTCTTTCACAAGGCCACTGAAAGAGAAAGACAATAGTTTCAAATAAGTGTGTTCTTCCTGTGAGTTTTTCTGTGCTTTTCTAAGTATGATGCATGTACACGTGGCCAAAACAAGATTCCATGGTTAGCTTTTTCTGTAACCAATCTTTCACACGCAAGTGGAACTAAATATAAGATGACCAAAAATTTACATAATCCTAAATGCTTTGCTCTTAATGGCAGATCTGCTGTAATAATAGCATAAGTTTTGTTTTTAATAAAGATGTTTGCTGCATTTAGTTGCAATATTACCTTCTATTTAATAATCATAACTATTAAAAAGAAAAAAAGGGAATATTTTATGCTTTACCAATACTTTTCAATAAACATTTTCAGCATGTAAAAATATATAATAATATAGATAAGCTTATTCTAAAATTTATATTGAATGGTACAGACCTAGCACAGCTAACTCAACCTTGAAAAAGCAGAATATTGTGGAATGATTCTCTCTAACTTATACTAAGGCTTACTGATAGCTGCAGTAACCGAGACCGTGTGGTTCTGGTGAAGGGATAAGCATTGAGATCAATGGAACAGAATAGAGAATCCAGAAATGGACCTATACTAATAAGCCCAACTATCTTTGAAAAATGTGCAAAAGTAATTCAGTGGAGGAAGGAGAGTCTTTTTTTTTAATTAAATTTTATTGGAGTATAGTTGCTTTACAATGTTTTGTTAGTTCCTACTGTACAGCAAAGTGAATCAGCTATACATATACATATGTCCCCTCTTTTTTGGATTTCTTTCCCATTTAGGTCGCCACAGAGCATTGAGTAGAGTTCCCTGTGCTATGCAGTAGGTTCTCATTAGTTATCTATTTTATGCATAGTATCAATAGTGTATATATGTCAGTCCAGTCTCCCAATTCATCCCAAGGATAGTCTTTTATAAAAAACAGTGCTGGAACTATAATACATTCATAAGCAAAAAAAGAAAAATGATATTGACCAAAGCCTCACACTTCATACAAACACTAACTCACAATAGATCACAGACATAAATCTAAAACATAAAGCTATAAATCTTTCAGAAAAAAATAGGAGAAAATCTTCAAAGTTTAGGCAAAGAATGTTTAGACTTGACACCAAAAGAACTATCCATAAAAGGAAAAATTGATATATTGGACCTCATCAAACCACAATTTCTTGGTTACTGCAGCTATCAGTAAGCCTTAGTATAAGCTAGAGAGAATCCTTCCAGTGTATTTTTCTTTTTGAAGGTTGAATTAGCTATGCTAGGTCTGTACTATTCAATATCCAGAACATGTGAAGAATTCTCAAAAATCAACAGTAAAAAAATGAAATAATCCAATCAGAAATGGAACAAAAGACATGAACAGACATTTCACTGAAGATATACAGATGGCAGAGAAGCATGTGAAAAGGTGTTTAATACAAATTAAAGCCATGATGAGATAATCATTTCACTCATATCAGGATGACTAAAATAAAAATAATTACAACACCAAATGCTGGTGAAGATGCAGAGAAACTGGATCACTCATGCAATGCTGGTGTGACTGTAACATGGAGAACAATTTTCCAATCTGGAAAACAATTTGGCAGTTTCTTATAAAACTAAACATGTAATTACCATGTGACTCACCAATTGCATTTTTGGGTATTCACTCCAGACAAAGGGAAATTCATGTTCACATGAAAAACCTATACACAAATATTCATAGTAGTTTTATTTATAATAACCAGAACAAGGAAACAACTCATATCCTAAAACAGATCAATGGTCAAATAAACTGTGATACATTATACTAGAAAATACTGCTCTGTAATAAAAAGCAATAAACCAATGATACACAAAACTCCCTGAATGAATCCCTGAGAAATTACACTCAGTGAAAAACCCAATCCCAAATGGTTACACACTGTATGCTTGCATTTATGTAATAATCTTGAAATAAATTAAAGAAATGGCGAACAGATTAGTGGTCATCAGGGGCTAGGGCTGGAGTTAGGAAGAGTGGGCAAAATGAGTGAAGTTATAAAAGGGCCACACAAGGTATCAAGTGATGGAAGATTTCTGTGTTCTGACTGTGATGGTGATCACACATGTTATAAAATTATATAGAATGAAATACACAAAGGCACACAAATGAATGCATGTAAAACTGGTAGAATCTAAGTAAAGTCAATGGGTTCTTGCAATGCCAATTTTCTGGTTGTGATACCGTATTATAGTTATGATACATGCTACAGTAGGGTGAAATTGGAAAAAGATTTTGTGGGACACCTCTGTATTATTTCTTATAGCTTCATGTGACTCTCAGTTATCTCAAAAGATATTAAAAAGAAAAAAAGTTACCCGTTTCCTCAGAGAAAAAATCTATAGCAATATTCTAGCAGAAGAACACAGAAATGCTTAATTTGCAGATATGTGACTTAAGGTATATTTATATGAAACTCAATTATAGATGTATAAACTAAATGCCTGGAACCTAAAGTAAAAGAAAATTGTATCTTTGGAGAGACTTAAGTTTATTTTATTTTTATTATTATTACTTTGCCACACCACGTGGCATACAGGGGTCTTATTTTCCCAATCAGGGATCAAACCCTTGCCCCCTGCAGTAGAAACATGGAATATCAACCACTGGACCACCGGGGAAGTCCCTTATGCTTTATTTTAATTCAGTAATCTTCCCTACCAAACACTGAATTCTATCTCCATCATTCATCACCACTAGTTTTATTCACAATAAATGGACAGGACCGATGGATACTGGTAAGTCACCAACAGAGTTTCAGAACACACTGGATCAAAGAGTTAGCAATAGAATTATTTGTTCACTGATGCTTCTTTACGTGCCCAGGTGCTAACAGGATAGGCTAGGTGGTTTGTAATTTTTGTTCTTTTAGGTCCTGAAGCATTTCATTAAAAATCTCCTTAGTTGATGCTTCTCTCAAAGCTTCTTCCTAATTATTAGGAAATTATTTTAGTCTAGGTAGGAGGGGGAAAATAACCTGTCTTAAACTCTTTAAATTCTTCATTCAAAGTGAATGAAAGCCAAGAAATGGAGAATTCAATGCTCAAGGCAGAGATTCGTCACTTAATTATTCTACATTAGAAACTGAGGAAACTAGGTGGATGTTCATCCAAGGTATTGTGTCTGAGAAACAGGAATGCAGGAGCCAGTGGGGGAGGGAGGTGGGAAAGGGTCAGGCTATGGAGAGCAGAGGGTTTCTGTTGGAGGGTTTCCATCAGGGGCTGACACTATGTGTTTTTAAAAGCACACTCTACCTGAGCTTGGGTAATAAACGGAAGAAGTCCAAAAGTAGATGTGGAGGTTTTGTACGTAGTCCTAGGAAAATATTAACAAGAGAGAAATCAAGTGAGCTAGACTTCTGTACAGTTTTTGAGAATTTAGAGATAAAACTTTGCTTGCAAATCTAACTCTTTTTATAGTTAATACTCGAATAGAAACGAATCCTTTATTTCACTTCTTTTAAGATTTTTTCAGACTTACCTTTGCTCCTGCTTTTTATAAAGCTGTACTTACATGGTGCGTTTGGCTTCATTTTAAGGACATTTAAAATAGGCAATCCTTTAGAAGATCATTCTTAAAAATAGAATTTGTGGAATATTTTTGAAGCATGCGCACTTCATTTGTTACTCTAGATAATCCTTATCCTTGTACACCAGACCGACAAAGAGTTGTGTGCCTGCCTCACAAGATTAAAAGCTTTTGTGAAACTGCCCATATTTACCTGTACTTTTGCATTGTGCCCATGTCCTACATTTAGGAGCAAACGATCTCATGAAGCTCATTGCTAAATTAATTGTAAGGATGTTGTTACAATTGTTGTTTCTTCTAGTATACAATGTCCCTTTTTATTTATTTTTTATTTATTTATTTTTTTTGGTGTACGCGGGCCACTCACTGTCGTGGCCTCTCCCGTTGCGGAGCACAGGCTCCGGACGCACAGGCTCGGTGGCCATGGCTCACGGGCCCAGCCGCTCCGCGGCATATGGGATCTTCCCGGACCGGGGCACGACATCCCCTGCATTGGCAGGCGGACCCTCAACCACTGCGCCACCAGGGAAGCCCACAATGTCCCTTATAAAAGGACCTTAAGAGAAATTCCTCACTGGTCTCAGTACAATAAGTGAGTTTCTCCTAAAACTTGATTGCTTTTATACTGGACCCTAGATTACAACTCATCTATTTTTACTGCTGGACACTTTCATACCTCTTCTATCAAAGGTACAGAAACTTACGGAATAATTTATAAAAAGTATACAACTGTCTACTAAGAATGCAAACTTTATTCTGTTTGGGCAGGGATTCCAGGGTCCTGAGTACCCGGAGAGTGGTATAAAAGGAGGGGCGTGGACTCCATGTGGCCATGAGCAATGTCCTGTTGGCCTGTGGTCTCCTTCCACTACAGGTAGAGCAGAACTGAAAGACTTCTCAGCAAGGACAAGACTTATCAGCAACCAACTCCTAGCAGCTGAAGGGAATTCATGACTGAGTCTTGCAGGAGAAACTGTCTGGCTGGCATACCAGAGTATGCCCTACGAAAACAGATCAATACCAACATTTCTAAAATATGTCTTCTGTGAGTGAGAAAACAGGCTTCGTGGCTAATACCCACACCTAGGAAAACAAAGGGAAGATTTGGTTTTACTAATTCAAATCCCCTTAATGGAAAATAAACAATTCCTGAAAATCTACAAGAGCTAAATACACTTCAGAATAGAAATCTGAAGCACTGCACTTCTTTGTTTGTAAACTGGCTCTTTGGATCCATTGATCTAGGTATTAGAAAAATAACCTGGGTGTATGAGTGGAGAACAGGCATTTGTATATGCCCTTTAAGAAGCAGCTTATGTTAAAGGTATGCAACAAAATTTATAAATCTCAATAAGGTCAAAGAGAGGTTAGTTTAAAAGGGTGGGGGGGTATATTTAATCCACTGAAGGTGAATGCTTAGCCTTAGATTCAAAAGCTAGGATCAGTGAGAAGGAGAAAAATACTCCCTTCTGAATGGAAAAGAATGCATATAAATGATACACCCTGGGACTGCATTCATTGAGTGTCCTTTTTTAACTGTAGCTAATTTGGGTTGAGTGTCTTACTCTACCAAATGATTCAGACAAAGCAGCAAAGACAAATGAAACCATGGATAAGTATTGCCAAGTAGCCCCAGAAAAGAAAACTAGGGTAAGCCAGCCTCCTTAAAATTTTCATATTCAAGACTCTATTGAGATTCCTGATAAGAGCTATGGACTCTCTTTCTTGAAAACTGTGCCTGCACTAAAATATTTACATATGAGGTGCCAGGGGCTTCTGAATCCCTGGAGATATTTCTGTGGATTTTACCATTTCAAGACCAGCTTGAAACTTCTAGTCATCCATTATTTTCCATTCCCAGTGTCACCATCCTAATTCACGCCAATTTTATAACACTCCTGTTCTATGTTATTCTCTCCCCTGTGGAGTTCACACTTCCTGTTGAATATATCACTATCCAAAATAAAATTGCAAAGAGTTTTGCCTCAAGTGCAACCCCCTCAGTGTTTTGATCAGAGTTTACCTTATCTCCCTATAAATCCTACTGTTCTACCTACTTTATTTCTTGTGTATACCTAATAGAATTTTTTTCATCTCCATGTTTTTACTTTGAAAGTTATTTTTTGCTTTTAAATGCCTTCATCTGTTTCTTAGCCTATCAAGCTTAAGATTCAACTCAAACATCAAACAGTCTTTAAAAACTGTTGCCCTCGTAGCTTTCCATATTCAGTTTATCATCCCATGACATTTAGTTTTATGTCCTTCATATGGTATTCGGTAGTTATTTATTTATACTACAATCATTTATATATATATGATTTCTCTCCTTTTAAGATAGTCAATATTGGAAACACAGATCAAGATGGTGGAGTAGGAGGATATGGAACTCACCTCCCCCCAGCAACACATCAAAAATACATCTACATGTGGAACAATTCTCACTGAATTGGAGACTGGCAGGAAGTCTCCTGTACAACCAAGGCTGTAAGCAAAACACACACATAATCATGTAGGAAGGGAAGAGAAGCGATCAGGTCGGGACCCGTGCCCCTGGGAAGGGACTCTGAGGAAAAGGGAGATCACATGGGCAGAGAGCCTCCCTGGGGAGAGAGTGGTTCAAGCCACACATTGGGTGTCACAGCAGCCCTGGGGTCTGACGCAAGGAAGATGAGCCCCCTTGGCTGGTAGGACTAACAGGAGGGCTGTGGGAAGCCTGGACTCTGCACCTGAGGAGCACGGGCTTGCTTGCTTGCTGCTGAGGGAGGGCAAAGAGGGCAGGTTGAAACCACATGGATGGCTGGTTTCCCACAACCGCCCCAGCACGTGCCCCAGCCTGAGCTGAGGGAATGCTCCAGCCCCGCTCGCCCGCGTCACAGTGCCACACTGGGGCGAGGGCTGCCGAGGACAGGACCCCGCTGCAAGACAGAGGTGGCTCAAACCCGAAGTGGAGGCTGAGCAGGGGGGTGACAGCCACTATTGGCCTTACACAGGTGGCACATGCAGGGCAGTCTGGATCTCTGACGGTGGCCAGACTGCCACACCTCACACCCCAGCCCTTGCCAAACATCCACACCAGTCCCTCGTGTTGCAGCACTGCTCCCCTCTAGGGATGAGGCTGGGGGTCCTGGGAGAGGGGAGAGCACACACCTTAAGGGAATGGGCCAGCTTGGACCTGAACCTCAGGGCTTCTGCTTCAACACCTTGGGACCTACCCTCACCCCTGTTACTGTGGTGATGAGCACTGAGCAGTGCCTCACAGCTGACTCCAGTCCCAACCCCTCCATCTCCAGCCTTACCTCCTACCAAGGTGATAGCTGTCAGCACACCCTGGGAAAAGCTGTAACTTGTGTTCACGTCAGATCCAGCTCTCCCACCAAAGCCACTGGGCACATGCAGTCTGTATAGAGATGCTCCTACAGAAGGACACCCATTTAAGACCACCGTGGGAAACTGTTTTACCTAATTTCACAGAGACAGAGAAAGATAAACAAAATGAGAAGAAAGAGAAATTTGTCTCAATTGAAAGAGCAAGAGAAAACTCCTAAAAAAAAAAAAAACTAATGAAATAAAAATAAGCAGTTTATCAGATAAAGAATTCAAAGCATTAGCAATAAGAGTAATAACTAAATCAGGGGAAAGAATAGATGAATGTAGAATTTTAACAAAGAACTAGAAAATATAAAAAAGAACGAGTCAGTACTGAAGAATGTAATAACTGAAATGAAAAACACACTAGAAGGAATTAATAGCACACTAAGCAATACAGAGGAACACATAAGTGGAAGATAGAATAATGGTGATACTCAATCAGGACAATAAAAAGAAAAACAAATTTAAAAATGAGAATAGTAAAAGTGACCCCTGGGATAACATCAAGCATACCAACATTCACATTGGAGGGGGTCGCAGAAGAAGAGAGAGAGAAAGGGGTTGCAAATGTATTTAATGAAATTATTGCTGATGGTCAATGCTTTGGGTTTGGTATGTGTCTTCTACATCTTTTTTACCCACATTTACTTATTTAATAAAACTTTATTAATACTAACCTTGTGCTTGGTAGCAAAACATACATGGTACTTGCTATCATAGAACATACAGGTAAACAAACAAAACACATACAATAAGCTAGGTAGCAAAACATACATGGTACTTGCTATCATAGAACATACAGGCAAACAAACGAAGCACATACAATAAGCTAGGTAGCAAAACATACATGGTACTTGCTATCATAGAACATACAGGTAAATAAACAAAACACATACAATAGGCTAACAAAGAAATAAATAATCACAAAATGTAAAATTCTATGAAAGAAAGAAACAGCTTGGCCAAAAATTAACAGAAAGGGACCAACTTAGAATAACCAGGAAAGGCCTGCCCAGGTAAGAGACATTGAATAGAGAGCTGTGGTTGAGCAGGGAGCTGGTATAACCACAGCCTAGGGAAGAACATTTCAGAAGGAAGGAACAGCATGAGCAGAAACCCTAAGATGAGAAAAAGAAAACTTTTGGAACGTTCTAGAAACTGATAGGATTCATGTGAATAAAGCATAGTGAGAGAGAGGAGGAATTGCACCACATGTCCAGATGTAGTTGTAGAGAAGCAGGGGCTAAGTGTGAGCTTTTTACGTAAAAATGCACACAAGCTCTTATGTGGAGAATAAACTGAAGGTGCCAGAGCAGCAAAGAATCAGGGAAACTTGTCAGAAGGCTGGTGCTCGAACAAAGTGGTGGAGAAAGACAGTGGCACAGGTGAAAGTAAAGTGCAAGTTTTGAGATGATTTATGAAGGTAAAATAACAGACCATAGGGACGGATTTGAAATGGGATGAGGAAAATAGAACGAGGGGTGATTTCTGAGCTTCTGGATGATTAATGATTAAAATCCAGTCTTCTGGAGGAAAAGTGGATTTGAGGAATTAATAATTTAGCTTCTGATTTCTTCAAAAGTCACTAGGAGATTCTGGGAAGCTTGTGGCTTGAAGATGACTCTGCTGAATCCCCCACTACTCCAGTTCAGCTACTAACTCAAACCCTGAGAAGGGCAGTGGCTGGAGCCTGTCTACAGGCCTGGCTGGAGAGTGAGAGCTGGGACCAAGCCCTGGTGGGTCCTGATGAGGGTGCTGGTGCAGGCTCCTCCCGTCTTGGTGGACAAGAACTGGAAGTTCTTGGAGGAGACCAAAATGATGCTGAGGAAAAGCTATGAACTCTCTCCAAAACAAGGGGAAGATTGTTTCTGAGAGAACATGTGGGTCCACCTGACCTCAGTAGGGAAAAGCAGAAAGTTGGCCAGAGTCTTGCTCTCCTCTGAGTCTGCATGAAGAGTGGGTGTTACATACAGAAACAGGATGTCTGCTATAGCAATGAATCCTGCAACACACACACACGCAATTTTGAATTAATAATGTCATACTGTTACCAAACCACACTTGGGTCCACTTGCCTGCATGCAGTAAAGCCAATCTACTGACACCTGGTTAGGGTGAAGGAAACTGCAGCATTTATTGTAGGGCAGCAAGCAAGGAGTCCAGGTAGCTAGTGCTTAAAAGACCCCAAATCCCTGAAGGCTTTCAGGGAAAGGTTTTTAAAGAAAGGTTGAGGGAAGAGGATTGTGGAGTGTGTGAGCAGCTCGTGGATATTCTTCTGATTGGTTGGTTGTGAGGTGATCAGGAGTGAACATCATTAACCTTCTGGTTCCAACAGGTCTGAGTCTATGTGCTTGTGGGCAGCATGCAGTTAATTTCTTCCACCTGGCGGGGGTTTCAGTATGTGCAAAACAGCTCAAAGGACATGGCTCAGAACATTATCTATAGTCCTGGAGGAAGAGCTAAAGGTCATTGACTTTGTTTAATGGTTAAACTACTATTATGTTGTCTTGCTTGACTGTTTTCCTCTCCTTCTGCATTTTCTCATTTCTCTGACTAAATTTACTCTTTGGAACTTGGGGAAGGCGCAGAAGGCTAAAGTTTTCCCACAGACAAGAGGCAGGCAGAGGACATGGGGGTGGGGTCTATTCCGGGAAGGCCCCATAGGGTCCTTCTGGGTTACAGTATGTTAAATAATGGTTCTTAACATAGAAAAGACACATAAGGGGAATACTGATAAAATCAAGACTATCTAGAATTACAAGCATAAAATCATCTCAGCTAAAATCTGGCATATTTAGAATTAAAGTATAAAACCACCTCAGAAAAACCTGGACAACAGCACTGTTAGGATCCCCATGTTACAGATAGAGAAACTGAGGGGCAGAGAGTGTAAATCACTTGCCCAAAGTCAGGTGAGGTGGTGGAGCTGAGTTTTGAACTCAGGCAAACAAATCTGCTTACAAATTGTTTACAGTGATAAGGATGCCCCCGGTTTTTCACTTGTGGCCTTGTGGACTTACTGAGCAAAGCATTCAATCTTACTTCAATCAATCATCTATAAAGTATGGTGTGTGGCTTAGATGATTCTTATGGTCTTTTCCAACTCCAGCATTCCACGAGAAGCCCATATTAATGTCCTTAAATAAATGAACATTATGGATTTGACATAAGGATCATAATCCATTTAGGGTAGATTTAATAAAATTATAAATTTCTTAAATCAGACCTTTTTGCCTTCTCAATTAAGAACGAAATTTTAATCACACTCTAGAGCATTAAAAATGATTCTATCAACATTAACAATCTTTAAAATGAACCAGTACATGTGTTTCGAATGAATAATATCAGGCACAGTAAAAGAAGAACCCAATGTGGAGGTTTAGGTACCTAAATGGTACCAAAAATGGCCTGAATTAATGAAAAAAATATATTTGACATTTAGTTAATTCACTTGTTTATGATGCCTCTATTGGAAATGAGCCTACATTGGATTCCAGATAGTGCTAAAAAATAAGAATGTAACAGCAGAAGCAAAAGACCAACTGACACTAACATAAGAGCAATTGATCATGATATTAGTAGGTCATGAAATGATGTGTAATGAGTGTATGTTAATTAACTTCCTCAAGAGTTACTTTTATTTTAACTTTTTATTTGAAAATAATTATAGATTCATAGGAAGTTGCCTTTCACCAAGTTTTCTCCAATGGTTACACCTTATATAATTATTATACTATTTCAAAATTAGGAATTTGATGTTTGTAGAACGTGTGTGTATAGTTCTACATCATAAAATTTCATTTTAAACCCTAGAAAAGAATGCTGTTACTTCTTCATAATTAAGATGCCTTTCCACCTATGCTGTTGGCTGAAATTTTCACAGGATAAATCCTGTTTTTGAATAATGGGCTTACTTCATGCTCTTGTTGTCATATTTAGCACCACTTAAGGTATTTCCAGCATTAGCTAAATTATATCCTCATCTGTCCAACAGACAGATTTTCTCCTATTTTTATACGTAAAGTTGCTACAAAGAAAAGATGCATTTGAGAAGTCCACTAAAACATTTTTTTTAATGGTAGAATTAGTCCTGGAGAATGTTTCTATCTGAAGTCAGAACAGGTGTTTCAAATTCTATGCACTATCAATTTACAATTCTCTTTTCCTCCGGCTGCTCTGAGATCTTATCTGCTACGGGATTGTTCGTAGCACTTTCTTCTGCCCACCCCCCCCCCCCCCCCCCCCCCCCC
>RJWK010004973.1:0-42226 GCA_004363435.1 Platanista minor | reverse complement strand
AAGCCACTTCAAAATTGCGAAAGAGAACACACATACAACATAATTGCTCATATAAGGTGCGATTGAAGAGCATAATGAATAATTATAAAGAGAACAGCCAGAATGAGATATGAAATATGCTGCCCTCCAAGGAGTCCTCTGCCCCGCTGTGTGCCTCTGCCAGATCCCGTTCCTTTCCTGCTGTTTGAGATAACAATTGCCCTGATTTGACAGTAACACTTTAGCTATAGTTTTCCCAAATATGTGTGCATCCCTAAAAATGAGGTTTAGTTTTGTGTTTTTTTTGAAATTCATATGAGTGAAATCATACAAAAGCTATGATTTCTTGTCTAGTTTCATTTATTAAATATTATCTGTGGAAGATTTGGAAAGGAAACAGGGTTTATTTAGTTTTGTTGCTGGAAAATATCCTGATCTATGAATATATTATGATTATCCATTCTAAATGGACATTCGGATTGCTTCTAGTTTGGATAATTATGGGCAATGATGCTACAGACAGTTTTTACATCAAATGTATTCTGTTCCACATGGGCAAGAGATTTTACAAGTTCTCTCCTAGGGTTAAAATTGTAGGATGATCAGATATGCATTTTTTCAACTTTACCAGCTAATCCCAAATCGTTTTCCAAAGTGGTTGTACCCACTTACACTCCTGCCAGCAGTGTAGGCAACTCATACCATTCCCATTTTGGCCAACTTTATGGGTGTGCAATGGTATTTTATTGTAGTTTTAATTCACCTTTTCCTGACAACTAATGATGTTGAACGTCTTTTATATGTTTAGCAACAAACTGAATTTCCTTTTTGTGAAATTCAAATATTTAGTCAATTTTTCTAGAGTTTTTCCTTTTTCTTAACAGTATTTTAAATAAAATATGGATATCAGTACATTGTTTTCCCCCCAGCTTTATTGTGGTATAATTGAAAAATAAAATTGTAAGATATTTAAAGTGTATAAGATGATGATTTGATACGTGTATACATTGTGAAAGGATTCCCCATAGAATTAATTCACACATCCATCACCTCACATATTTGCCTTTCTTCTTTTTTTCTTGTCAGAACATTGAAGTTCTCCTCTCTTAGCAAATTTCAGTTATTTGCTACAGTGTTATCAACTATAGTCATTAGATCCTCAGACTTCATTCACCTTAGAACTGGAAGTTTGTGCCCCGTTACTGACCTCTTCCTGAATTTCCTCATGTGAGAACTACATTGAAAGACCTCACTCCCTGCTCTGTAGAAACACTTCTGTCAACAACAACAATAATGATCCTGAATTGGGTGCTCGTTTTATATACCCAAATATATACTCATTTAGTTAAAAATGTGGACATCTCCATTGGTGTATTGTCTATGTGTTTTACTGATTTATTTCTGTACCAATATTGTCTTAACTGTTAATTTTTGTACCTAAGATGTTTTAAGTCATTATAATATAAAAAC
Source organism: Platanista minor (assembly GCA_004363435.1). Taxonomy (NCBI): domain Eukaryota; kingdom Metazoa; phylum Chordata; class Mammalia; order Artiodactyla; family Platanistidae; genus Platanista; species Platanista minor. The sequence goes on along the minus strand of RJWK010004973.1, from coordinate 40,777 downwards.
ATATCTAGGGTATTACCGGCTAGTAAAAACCTAGATATCTTTCAGTCAAGTTTTATAATTATTAATGATCAAACTGATGATCAGAATTCCATGTAAGATGTTTAAATGTAGTTAAATTAAGAAGTCATTTTTTAAAAATGATTAATGATTCTTGATGACCTAAGTCTAGTTTGAGAAGATAATTTATAATAAAGAAGCAAATGGGGAAGCAGTGGGTCTTAACCAGCGTAGCACATTAGAATAAATTGCAGAAGCTTTCAAAATTCACATATGATTGCTTAGTCCCAAGCAAGTCTGGGATATAAGCTAGACACATGAATTTTAATTTAAAAATATGTGATTCCAATCACCTTTCATGTTGATAATTACTCCAGAGTCAAAAAGTTGATTTCAAGCGCCAGGTCCACCATTTACTAGCTTTATGACCTTAAATATATTAACTTAAACTTCCAGTTTTTTTCACCTATAAAATGGGAGACAGGTGTCCCCCTAAAACCTAAAAGGGCTTTTAAAGACTGGTAGGCATAAATATATCTTATTTCTCTTCCTCTTTTAATCTCGGTTTCCTGATCTGTAAAGTGGAGCTAATAATTATCTAGTACGAAGAGTTGAAAATATCTAAATAAAGCAAACTATGTAGAAATGGTGTATGAACTGCAAAACATTATTTAAATATGAAGTATTTTCATCTAAAAAGTTAACAGGTCAAGGAAGAGCTAGGGAACAAGGGGTAGTGGATTTACTTAATACAAGGTATGAATGTAAATTTTAAGGGATTTAGTGTCAGGCTTTAAGCCACACTGAAAATGGCCTTTCGTGCATCTTCCGAGGCTTCATCTTCTTTTGTGTGTGGCTGTTTGTCAGTTAATATAACAGCAGTGAGAGCAGCGGGCAATGCTCCTTCTTTAGCCCTAATATTAAGACAGCCGTACTACTGGGTCTCCCTGGTGCCACTCACTTACAGGCTATGCCCCTGGATCTCCACTTACTTTACTTGGCTATTATAAAGAGACTTGGGCAGCAAATTGGAATGAAATACCTTTGTCACATAAGTCAAGATAATTAGAAATGATAATAGCTGCATAGCCACAGAGAACCCCAAGATTACCCTAACTAGGAAAATTGCTTCTGTTCCCAAAACTGATTGTTTGAATAAAAAAGAATTTCCACTTAAAGCAAGGAACTTCCCTGGTGGTCCAGTCCAGTGGTTAAGCCTCTTCCCTTCCACTGCAGAGGGCATGGGTTCGAAGGCCAGAAAAAAAAAAAAAGAAAAGAAAGAAGCAAATGAATGTGCCCTGAGTGTCACATGTACCTACCCCCTTTGAATTTCCAACTTACACCACAGATACCCAGAATAATACCACATCTTCCTCAATCAACCTAAATGTATTTAATCCCCTCCTGAGCCTCCACCACTGTCCTAGTGCTGCTCACGTGACAACAGCTGTATCCAAGGAAGAAACATCCCATCAATGACTGGACTTGGAACCAACATGTTCAAAAGAAGCAGGATTCTTGGATGTGTTAATTATTTTTCCAGTACTATGAACATCAGCTGACGCCTCATTTACATTCGTCTTTTGATTAATGTTAGCTCCTTTCTCCACTAAAATAATTCTTGTTCTTTAATTTAAATGTTTAAAGATAACTTTTGTTTTGAATGCATAAATTTGTATAACATAGGAAAAGCAAAAGAATTCTGATAATCTTGTTGTATGCTCTATTACCTGGCCAAGTGAAGATCCTCTGTAATTCTTGTCACACAGTAGACAGACTCATGCTGCTAATACTCTTACTCACGTCCAAGGCTTGATTCAGGTGACTTCAAGAAACATCCTTCAGTTTTGAGTTAAGTACCTCCCAGAAAACTGTGACTATACACCTGGGGTTACACTCACCATCTGCTGCATGTTAAGAAGATGCATTTCTGTGTAGGTTTCCCATGGAACTTAATACCTGTCAAGAGTGAGGACAGTCTTGTTTTACTGCCAGCATCTTCCACAGAACTTGGCTGGTACCATTTGGGCTACTCATTAAGTGTTAGTTGAATGGAACTGAACTGATACTACCTTTTGCTGAGATCCATTCTTCTACTTCTCAGATAAACTGATAGTGAGATGAGCATATTCTGCTAAACAAAGGTTGAACAAAAATTCTTCACTTTTAGGGTCTGCTGTTTCTTCCTCACCCAGTCTCCAGCCAAGACTACTGTGTCAAATTGTTCAGACAAAGCTAGCTGGAAAGGGAATATTATGTCCGAACTACAGGAAGCATGAAAAATAAATAAAAGAAGTGTTAAGATGACTTAGAAACCAGGAGCAATTGAAATATTTCCAAAGTGCTAACTTTGTGATTTCCTCAAAAGGAAAATGTGTGAATAAAGCTCTTAACTGAACCCTAGTATACAGCTTCTAGCATTTTAGCTTACTTTATTTTCCCCCTATTTTTCTTATTTGGGTGACTTTTTTCTAATACACTCTAGTAATGCTGAGGTTTTTAGAGTCTTAATCATGGCTATTTAATTGTAAATTCTAACTTTATTTGAAATGTGATTTTTTAAGTTTTAACACATTATTTAATTATATTCAGGTGCAATTTTCCCTAACAAAACACTTAAATGGGAAGATGATATTTCCTTGAAAGAATTTGCACTTTTTTTTCAAAATTGTCTTGTGTTCTTTTTTTTTTTTAATTTATTTTATTGAAGTTTAGTTGATTTACAATGTTGTGTTAGTTTCTGGTGCATATAGCAAAGTGATTCAGTTATACTGAATCCTGCAGTCTACCTCAGCCTTATGTTGGCGTCTTCCCCGGTCTGCTCATGTACCTCACAGGCGTCTCTCTTACTTTGGTAAACCATGTCCTATTTTACAGGATACCTCCTCTTACAGGATTTGTTATCAGTAGAATATTGTATAGCAAACAGTCCCTAACTAGGTCTCCCCTTTCTATTAACTCATTCCTAGATTTACTTAAATGGGATCACATAATTTTGGCACTTATATCTATCTTAGGTATTATTTAGTCTAATCTCCTCATTTTGCAAATGAGAGCACTGAGGCCCAGAGAGATGGGTGCACAGAAAGTATTGCCTGTCCTTTCTTTCAATTAAATTAAATTTCATTTAAAATTACCCCTTGAAAGCAAAGATTACATTTTATGCATATCCCATTTGTCTATAGAATCTAAGTTGCTTTGGTGCTAATAAAATAATTCAACACTATAAAAGATTTTGATGTAATTTTTATGCCTAATTATCAAAACAGTGTGCCTATAACAGATGATGCTTGTTTCAATGGATAATGGCAACAGCAGAAGGTTACCTGGAACTTTTCCTGAGCCATATTTCTGTGGTTGTCCCCTTCCCTCAGGCCTTTGGATAAACTCTATGCCCATAAAGGGCAGTGTGTTATGTTATAGAACAGAGTTCATGTGCTTTGAAGCTGGACATATCTGAATTAGAATTTACCACTTGCTACCTCATGGCCTTGGTTAAGTCATAGAACCTCTATGAGCCTTAATAGGAACAATAATACAAACCTGAAGTGGAAATTAGAGATAAATTATAATAAGTACCCAACAGATAAGTGTTCCATAACTGGCAGCTATTATTATTAAAGTTTATTTGATATTACCTAGGGGGAATGCATGCAAAGGATAGATACAGCAGTCTTCAAAATAGTCTTCCAAAAGGAAGTAAGAGAGAAAACAAAACTGATGGAACTAGAGAAAATGTTTGATATGGATGCTCACTCATTTCATTAATTTTTTAAAAAGCCATAAAATATTAAGGCTCAAGATGAATACATATATACGTACATAAAGGAGTGGGGACCACAACAACCTGTAAAAGATAGTTTAGAAATAAAAACAAAAACAAGAAAAACAAGTCAGTCACACCTTTTTTTTTTCCCTTGTTATTTGGGAAAAGCACAATATTTTGCTTGATTGCTTTTACTACTCACTTTTCAACCAGTCATATGGATTATATGGACCATAGGCAAAATAAGTAAACTGTATTATGTTTTTTTTTTAAATATTTGTTTTGTCTGTGCTGGGTCTTATTTGCGGCATGCAGGATCTTTGTTGTGGCATGCAGGATCTTTAGTTGCGGCATGTGGGATCTTTTAGTTGCAGCGTGCAGACTTCTTAGTTGCGGCATGTGGACTTCTTAGTTGCAACATGAGGACTCTTAGCTGCAGCATGCATGGAGGATCTAGTTCCCTGGCCAGAGATCGAACCCAGGCCCCCTGCATTGGGAGCAAGGAGTCTTACCCTTTGAACCGCCAGGGAAGTCCCTCTATGGTGTCTTTCAATTGTTCACTGGTGTAAAGGTAAAGAAGAAAAATCCATTGATGTTGCAATCACATAGATCTAAGTTTGAATCCTACCATCTCTTATGGGCATCAACTTATTCACCCATAATATCACAAGATAATGTACAAATAAAGCATCTGGCAAAAGACTGAGTCAGATGCATATTTTGATGCAATATTCCCAAGAGACAATTTTAAGCAACAAATCTTTCTCTTCTATCTCACTTCGGAGTATAAGAGGCAAATGCAAAGCTTGTCTTCAGTACAAGACTGTAGATCTGTGACACTGTCTCTAGGGGATAGTTAGTGCATATCTGGTGAATGCATATGAGCATTAATGCTGAATCTTTCAGGGGAAGAATTTGAAGCATTGCACAGAATTTTCTCATTAAGGGCAAATAGCAATCACCTGAATAATATTTTTCTGATCGAGTTTAGAAATGTTTAGAAACTGAGGGAGTTATTCAGATAGACCAGAGCTGGCACAAGCCTTAGAGTCAAACATGTGATTAAATCTCTGCTTTGCTCTTTATGAACTCAAGTGTTTGGAATATTATTTAATATGTTTGAGCCTCAGTTTCCTTATCTGTGAAATGAGGATAAAAGAGGCTGCTTTGAAGATATTTTGTGAAGATCAAATGAGATAACATATATCAAATTTCTGGAACATAGTAGGTGCTCAAATATTATTTTTCTTCTGGTTTTCTGTACATTTTCCTCCCCTTTAGAAATTATCTTAAAAATAAAATGAGATTTTGAAGCTAATTCTAGTGACTCATGTCAGTTTTCCTCCTAAGAACTTATATTTTCAAATTAAATTAAGAAAGGCAACCCACAGAATGAGAGAAAATATTTGTAAACCATACATCTGATAATTGACTAGTACCCAGAATATATAAAGAACTCTTACAACTCAAAAATAAAAAAAGAAATAACTCAACTTAAAAGTGGGCTAAGGATTTGAATAGACATTTCTTCAAAAGATATATGCATGCCCATTAAGCACATGAAATGATGCTCAACAATGTTAGTCATTAGGGAAATACAAAGCAAAATCACAATGAGATACCACTTTACAACTCTAGCATGAGCATAATCAAAATGACAGGCAAGACTGGAGAAACTGGAAATCTCATACATTGCTGGTAGGAAATGTAAAATGGGCAGCTGCTTTGGAAAACAGTCTGGCAGTTCCTCAAAAAGGTAACCATAGAGTTAACAGATAATCCAGCAATTCACCTTTAGGTATATATCCAAGAGAAATGGAAACATACATTGACACAAAAACTTATACATGAATGTTCATAGCAGCATTATTCATAATAACCAAAAAAGTGGGATAACCCAAATGTCCATCAACTTATGAATGGATAAACAAAATATGGTATATCCAAATATTGGGATATTATTTGCAGTAAAAAAAGAAATGAACTATTGATACATGTTGCAACATGGATGAACCTTGAAAACATTATGCTAAGTGAGTCAACTCACAAAAGACCACATATTGGATAATTCCATTTAATGAAATGCCCAGAATTGGCAAATTCATAGAGACAGAAACTGGACTAGTGTTGCTAAGGAGAGAGAGGATAAAGGCATAAGAAGTGACTGCTAATGGGTATGGGATTTTTTAACTTCAAATTCCACTTGTTCACTGCTCATATACAGGAAAGCAATTGACTTTTGTATATTTACCTTGTATCCTTGTAATAATTGCTTATTACATTCCAGAGCTTTTTTAATTGATTCTTTTGTATTTCTACATAAATGATAATGTCATCTGCAAACAAAGTTTTATTTCTTCCTTCCCAATCAGTATACCTTATATTTCCTTTTCTTGTCTTATCACTTTAGCTAGGACTTCCAATACTATATTAAAAAGAAATGGTGAGAAGGAACATACTTGTCTTGTTCTAGACCTAAGTGAGAAAGCTTCAAGTATCTCAACATTAAGTATGATTTTTAACTGTAGGTTTTTATGTAGATATTCTTTATTAACTTGAGGAAATCTTCTCTATCCCTAGTTTGCTGAGAGTTATTATCATGAATAAGTGTTGGATTTTGTCAAATCCCTTTTTCTAAATCTATTGATATGATATTTGTCTTTTTTAGCCTATTGATGTGATGTATTACATTAATTGATTTTTGAATGTTGAATCAGCCTTGAATACCTAGGGTAAAACCCAATTGATTCTGGTACAATATTCTTTTTACACTTTGTTAGATTCAATTTGCTAATATTTTGAGGATTTTTTTTGTCTGTGCTCACTAGAGATATTGATATGTAGTTTTCTTGTAATAACTACATCTCATTTTGACATTAAGGTAATGCTAGTATCATAGAATTAATTAGGAAGTATTCTGTCTGCTTCTGTCTTCTGAAAGACATTGCATAGATTTAGCATAATTTCTAACTTAAATGTTCAAAAGAATTCACCAGTGAACTCATCTGGGCCTGTTCCTTTTAGTTTTAGAAGGTTATTAACTGTTGATTCAAGTTCTTTAATAGACGTAGGCATATTCATACTATTTCTTCTTGTGTGTGTTTTGTCCAATTGTGTCTTTTAAAGAATTGGTCCATTTCATCTAGGTTATCAAAGTTGTGGGATAGAGCTATTTATAGTATTCTTTTATTATCCATTTAATGCCCATAAGATCTGTAGTTATTGACCTTCTTTCATTTCTAACATCAGTAATTTGTGTCCTCTCTCTTCTTTTCTTAGTTACCCTGGCTATATTCTTATCAGCCTTATTAATCTTTTCAAAGAACAAGCTTTGGGTTTCACTTATTTTCCCTATTGATTTCCTGTTTTCAATTTCATTGATTTATGTTCTAATTTTTACTTTTTCTTCTTCTGCTTATGTTAGATTTTGTTTGCTCTTCTTTTTCTAGTGCATAGGGTGAAAGCTTAGATTATTAATTTTAGATCTTTCTTATTTTTTAAATATATACATTCAATGTTATAAATTTCCCTGTAAACACTGCTTTCACTGCATCCCACAAATTTTGATAAGTTGCATTTTCACTGTCATTTAGTTCAAAACTTATATTTTTTCTTTTGAGATTTCTTTTTTAACTTCTGTGTTACTTTGAATTGTTTTGCTTAATCCCCAAGTATTTGGAAATTTTCTAGCTGTGTTTCTGTTATTGACTTCTAGCTTAATTCCATTTGATTTCAGAGCAGATGATGTATGATTTCTGGATGTTTTAAATTTGTTAAGGTTTTTTGTTGTTGTTGCTTGTTTTTGGTTTTTTCATTTGTTTGTTTTTTTGGGTGTAGCCCAGATTGTGGTCTATCTTTCTTGGTGAATGTTCCATGTGAGCTTGAAAATAATGTGTAGTCTACTGTTGTTGGATAGTCAATAGATGTCAATTTAATCCAGTTGATTAATGGTGCTGCTAGTTCACCTATGTCCTTACTGAATTTTTGCCTACTGTATCTGTCCATTCCTGACAGAAGACTCTTGACATATCCAATTATAATAATAGATTTAGTTATTTCTCCTTGGAGTTTTATACATTTTTGCCCCACATATTTTGTTAGGTGCATGCATATTAAGGATTGTTATATATTCTAGAAGATATTATTATTTATGTAATAATGCATATTATATAATGATTATTATGTAATGCTTTCCCTTAGCCCTCATAACTTTCCTTGTTCTGATGTAGCTCTGCTTGAAATTAATATAGTTATGCCTGCTTTCTTTTGATTAGTGTCAGCATGGTATGTGGTACACACATTTTTCCAACTCTTACTTTTATTCCACTTTTTTATTGTGATAAAATATACATAATAAAAAGTTTACTATCTTAACCATTTCTACATGTACAGTTTAATGGCATTAAGTACATTCATACTGTTGTGCAGCTATCACCACCATCTCCAGAATTCTTTTCATCTTGCAAAACTGAAACTCTATACCCATTAAACAGTAATTTCCAACTGTCCCCTCCCCCAGCCCAGGCAACCCCCATTCTACTTTCTGTCTCTATGATTTTTGACTACTCTCAGTAACTCATATAAGTGGAATCACACAGTATCTGTGCTTTAGTGACTGGTTTATTTCACTTAGCATGATGCCCTTTTTTTTTTTTTTTTTTTTTTTGTGGTATGCGGGCCTCTCACTGTTGTGGCCTCTCCTGTTGCGGAGCACAGGCTCCGGACGCACAGGCTCAGCGGCCATGGCTCACGGGCCCAGCCGCTCCGCAGCATGTGGGATCTTCCCGGACCAGGGCACGAACCCGCGTCCCCTGCATCGGCAGGCGGACTCTCAACCACTGCGCCACCAGGGAAGCCCTAGCATGATGTCCTTAAGGTTCATACATGTTATAGCACATGTCAGAATTTCTTTCCTTTATAAGGCTGAATAATAATTCATTATGTGTATATATCACATTTTGCTTATCTATTCATCTGTCAACAGACACCTGTGTTGCTTCCATGTTTTAGCTATTGTGAATATTGCTGCTACGAACATGGGAGCACAAATACTTCTTTCAGACCCTGCTTCCAATTCTTTTGAGTATATACCCACTAATGGATTACTGGGTCATATATTAGTTCTATTTTTAATTCTTTTATGAATCACCACACTGTTTTCCACAACAGCTATTTATAGTCCCACCAACAGTGCACAAGGGCTCTAATTTCTTCACATGCTTACCAACACTTTATTTTTATTATTATTATTATTATTATTATTTTATAGTAGTCATCCTGATAGTATGAGATGGTATTTATTGTAGTTTGATTCGCATTTCCCTAATAGTTAGTAATATTAAGCATCTTTTCAGGTGTTCATTGGTAAATTTTTGGGTAATTAGTAATTTGGTAATTGGTATTTTCTCTTTAGAGAAATGTATATCCAAGTCCTTTGCCCATTTTTGAATTGTGTTTTTTGTTACCATCCCTTTACTTTTAATCTAAATTATCTTTCTATTTAAAGTTAGTCTCTTGTAGACAACATATAAATGGGTCTTCTTTTCTTTTTTGATCTGTTTTGGCGATCTCTGTCTTTTAATGGGTGTATTTAGACCACTGACATTTAAAGTGATTATTGATATAGTTAATACCCACCATATTTGTTTACTGTTTTCTATTTGTTGATCTCATTCTTTGTTTCTCTTTTATTCTTCCACTCTTCTACTGCCATTGCCAGATTTAATTGAGCAATTTATATGACTCTATTTTCTCTCTTTTCTTAGAAGATTAGTTATACTACTTTTGTAAACTTTTTAAAATGATTGCCCTAGAGTTTGTAATATACATTTACAACTAATCCAAGTCCACACTCAATTAATACTTCTCAAGTAGTGCAAGTACCCTATGATAACAAAATAATCCCTTTTTTTCTTACTTTCTCTTTCTGATACTTCATCGTTAGTGTAAAGCAATGCAACTGATTTCTGTATGTTAATCTTGTATCCTGCTACCTTGCGGAATCTGTTTATCAGTTCTAGTAGTCTTTATGTGGAGTCTTTAGGGTTTTCTAAAACCTAAAGTCTTTAGAGTATCATGTTATTTGCATATAAGGACAATTTTACCTCTTCCCTTCCAATTTGCATACCTTTTATTTATTTTTCTTGCCTGATTGCTGTGGCTAGGACTTCCAGTACTATGTTGAATAGAAGTGGTAAGAGTGAGTATCTTGTTCCAGATTTTAGTGGGAGAGGTTTCAGCTTTTCACTGTTGAATATTATATTGGCTGTGGGTTTGTTATAAACAGTTTTTATTATGTTGAGGTATGTTCCCTCTATACCCACTTTGGTAAGAGTTTTTATCATGAATGGATGTTGAATTTTATCAAATACTTTTTCTGCATCTATGGAGATGATCATGTGGTTTTCTGTCTTTTCTTTTGTTGATGTGGTGATAATAACAAAATAATCTTAATTCCTCCCTCCTGTCCCTTGTAACATTGCTGTCATTCATTTTGCTTATACATGTATATGTTTATGTATAAGCATATATATTGATATGTATTCAATTATGTGTGTTTACATATATAGGTAAAATAATAACTGCAATAGTGTAAATTATTTTGTACATTTATATATATATATATATATATAAATTGTTGCTATTTTTGTTGCTATTACTATTCTTAACAAACTGTTATTTGTTAGATCAATTGAAAATAAGAAAAGTAAAAGTTTTTATTTTATCCTCACTTATTCTTTCTCTGATGCTTTTCTTTTATTTATGTAGACCTGAGTTTATGACCTATTTTTCTTCTCTAGGAAGAACTTCTTTTAATTTGAATATGCTATGCCTAGGTATAGTGTTGTGTGTGTGTTTCCTTGTCATTTATCCTCTTTGGTGTTTTTTTATGCTCCCTGGATCTGTGGTTTGGTGTCTGACGTTAATTTGGGGAAATTCTCCCTTATTATTGCTTCAAATATTTCTTCTGTTACTGTCTCTCTTTATTCTCTTTTTGGTATTCCCATTACACATAGGTTATACATTTTGTAGTTGTCCCACAGTTCCTGGATATTCTGTTCTGTCTTTTTTGTTTTGTTTTCAGTATTTTGTCTCTTTCTTTTTCAATTTTAGACATTTCTATTGACATACCCTCAAGCTCAGTGATGCTCTGCTAAGCTGTGTCCAGTCTACTAATGAGCCCTTTAAGGCATTCTTCATTTCTGTTACAGTGTTGTTGATCTCTGGCATTTCTTTTTTATTCTTTCTTATAATTTCCATCTCTCTGCTTACACAGTCCATCTGTTCTTGCATGATGTCCATTTTATTCATTAGAGCCCTTAGCATATCCATCATAGTTATTTTGAATTGCCAGTCTAACAATACCAATATTCTTACCATGTCTGAGTCTGTTTCTGTTGCTTGCTCTGTCTCTTCAAGCTGTGCTTTTTGGATTTTGCGTATGCTTTGTAATTTTTTCTTAATAGCTGGAGGTGATGGGTAAAAGGAACTGTGTTAAATAGGTCTTTGGTGACGTAGTGGTAAAGTGTGGGCAGAGAGGAGGTATTCTACAGTCCTAAGGTTAGGTCTCAGTCTTTGAGTGAGTCTCTGAACTGTGAACTTTACAAATGCTTCTCAGTTTGTTCTCCCCCGCTTAGGAGGGGTAGGGTGCTTACATTTGGCTGGAGTTGGGTATTTCCCTTCTCTAATATGGAAGGCTAGAGGTAGCTGCAGTTGGGTGTTTTCCTTCCCCCAGGCCAGTTAGACTCTGATAAAAATCCAGCAGGTTAGGCTCTGATAAAATAATTCCCCTCAAGAGCAGGCCTTGTTATGAAGCACAGAATGTTCTGGCATATTTTTAAATGGCTCCTTTTCCCCTCCTCCTGCCAGAAGCACAAGAGGATTTTTTTCCAATATTCACGGTGGAAATGCGGTCAAGCTCCTGAAGATAAAAAACACAAAGTGTGCCCTGCCCCTCACCCATGACTGGTTCCCTTGGAGTGTTTTTTGTTGTTGTTGTTTTTTGTGTGCGGTACGCGGGCCTCTCACTATTGTGACGTCTCCCATTGTGGAGCACAGGCCCCGGACGCACAGGCTCAGCGGCCATGGCTCACAGGCCCAGCCGCTCCGCGGCACGTGGGATCTTCCCGGACCGGGGCACGAACCCGCGTCCCCTGCATCGGCAGGTGGATTCCCAGCCACTGCGCCACCAGGGAAGCCCTCCCTTGGAGTTTTAAACTCACACTTGTCCACGCTAAGCCTCCGCCAATTCACCTATTAGAGTTCAAGGTTTTCTGCCCCAGCACTTATTCCCGTGGAAGCTTCTGCTCCAGTAAGTTGTGAGTCTCTGTATCTGCTTGTCTCTCCAGTTTGGGGCCAGAGTTAGTTGAAAACACTTCTAACAAGTGAATTTTATGGTATGTCAATTATATCTCAATAAAACAGTAAAGGAAAAGATTGGCCGGAAATCCAGATGACCCTCACAGTTTTCATTACTGATGTGAAAGCAAACAGAACCTTAAGCAAGGCTGCTTTTGACAAAGGTAGTCCTGTAATAAAATATAGTTGTTGTTGTTTTAAAACTATGTCAAAAACCAGAGTTCATAATGTGATGCTGCTAAGTGAAGGGGCAGTTGTGTAATTCTATCAAAAAATCTTTGCTTCAGTATGTTTTTTGGTTTAATGAAATACTGTTCACCCTTGGTCAACAATTTTAATTGATGGTCTTTCATGTTCTCTCCCAGGCAGGATTCAAAAATTGAGTCAGGTAGGCACAGTCCTTATCCTAAGAATGCACTCATGATGCTCTAGGATCCAAGGAAGATGGTTGGCAGAAATTAGTCAGGTTTCAGCCCTACCTATTTATTGGGAAAATAGTCCTGGAAGATGACTCAGGCATTGGCTGGGAGACTAGAAAGAGTAGGGGTGTATAAACCAGGAGGGCAGAAGACATCAAGACCTGGAGAAAGGGAAAGCAGATTTGTACTGATAACCCTTGCGTGGGACAGATCTGTGTCTCAACTCTGCAACTGGGCCTGAATCACCACGATTAGGAATCTATGTTAACTCTCAGAGGACGGCTTTGAAAATATCTATTTTTCACCTCTCTGAGGTTGTTTAGGATCAGGGCAGGCCTGCACCACAGATAAAGGTTAAGAATGATCCAATAACAAAAAGATAGGGTGCTTGCTTGGGCAGCACATATACTAAAATTGGAACACTACAGAGGAGATTAGCATGGCCCCTGTGCAAGGATGACACGCAAAATCGTGAAACGTTCCATATTTTTAGTAAGTCAGAGAAAAACAAATATCGTATATGAATGCATATATGTGAAATCTGAAAAACTTGGTATAGACGATCTTATTTACAAAGCAGAAATAGAGACACAGAGGTAGAAAACAAACGTATGGATACCAAGGGGAAAGGGGGGGTGTGGGTTGAATTGGGAGACGGGGATTGACATAAGGATACTATTGATACTATGTATAAAATAGATAACTAATCAGAACCTACTGTATAGCACAGGGAACTCTACTCAATGCTCTGTGGTGACCTAAATGGGAAGGAAATCCAAAAAAGAGGGGATATACGTATATGTATATGTTTAGCTGATTCACTTTGCTGTACAGTATAAACCAACACAATATTGTAAAGCAACTACACTCCAACAAAAATTAATTTTAAAAAAAGATAGTGACGCAGAGGTGGGGGAATCAAGCAGAATCTGCCACGTGGGAAACGTTCTCAGTGTATGTCAAAGGCTCATCGTCAGAAGCCAAATTGCCTGGATTTGAATCCTGGCTGTCATTTACCAGTTGAGAGACATTGGACGAATTCCAAAACATCTCTGTGCCTCGGTTTCCTCTTCTGAAATGTGAGGAAAGCATTAGGGGTACTCTATAGGGTAATTTGTGATAAGTGCTAAGTATGTGATAATTTTGATTGGAAATAATAGCAATGAAAATAAACCCATTGTAGAATTATATGTTTAAAAATATATATGTATTCACATCCATACAATGTGTTGCATGTACACACACACAAATATATTAATAAAAGAATCATTAAATGAAAGAAATTTGAGCAATCTTACTCATTTGCCCTAGAAAGCTACACTCTCCTTCTCATAGGCTCCAACTCTTAAGTCTGACATGTTGTTTGATGGCCCACGGGGATAAGTAGACAAAGAAAATAGGGAGACTATGAAAGAATTCATGCTCACTGAGAAACTACATTCCAGAAGAATCCCTGATTACTGAGAAAGTAATCCCGGCTGTGAGGAAAGACCTAGTAGTGCCCAGGAACTCTCTGAACAAGGCTGGATTCATCCCTGGAACTCCAGCTTAAGTTGGCCTCTTTCCACCACTTTCACTGTTGTGGAGGAATACTTTGTCAAAATACACATTTACTTGGCTGTCAAATTTTGAAGGTATAAGTATAATGTGCATGTATATATATATCCTTGGAAGTGTTTGGAATAGAAGAGTATAATATGCATGTATACATCCTTGGAAATTTTGAAGGTATAGTATAATGTGCATGTATATATCCTTGGAAATTTGTGGATGAGAATATCCAGTAAACAGTAGAAATAAAGATGGTATGAATAATCAAATACTATTTTAAGTGGAATTATCTGAAAAGGGAATTCTTGTAATCATCATGGCCATTTTCCCTCCACTCTTCCACTTCAGTCTTTCCTGCAGCTGAAATCAGAAAGAAGGTGAATGGTATTATGTCCTAATAATGTCACTTGTAAGGAAAGAAAGAGAAATGATCTCCTAAAACTCTATCATAGGTTCAGCACACTGATGGGCTTGGCATCACTGGCCAGACCTTGGTTTTGTTCCTGCTGCACCTGCTATGCGAGGAGGGGCTCAAATTTTTCAACTTGAGCTTCGGTTGTCTCTTCTGTAATGTGGTCACATCAGTCATGCATACTCCCAGGTACTTAAGCCCTTGACATAGTACTTGCACAGGTAAGCATTTTAAAATGCTGGCTATTATTTTCTTCTAAATTTATATAAGCTACATTATAATTATGCTCTTGTACTAAGACAGCAATTGATTTTTATTCTAAAGAAAACCCAATGGTTTGTTTGTTTTTTAATAAATTTATTTATTTATTTTTGGCTGCGTTGGGTCTTCACTGCTGCGCACGGGCTTTCTCTAGTTGCGGTGAGCAGGGGCTACTCTTCCTTGCGGTGCGTGGGCTTCTCATTGCAGTGGCTTCTCTTGTTGCAGAGCACGGGCTCTAGGCACACGGGCTCAGTAGTTGTGGCTCGCAGGCTCTAAAGCGCAGGCCCAGTAGTTGTGCAGGGGTTTAGCTGCTCTACGCCATGTGGGAACTTCCCTGACCAGGGATCGAACACTGTGTCCCCTGCGTTGGTAGGAGGATTCTTAACCACTGCGCCACGAGGGAAGTCCTGGTTTGTTTGTATTTAACATGCATGTTTATTTCTTCTTGAATCACAGTGGATCTGTGGTTGTCCCTGGACTTTACTACTAGTTTATCGACATCTTTGGATAAAAGAGAAGAATTTGGTATTCAGGTCATTATTTATGAAAAGCTAAGGAATCAGCAGCCTACATGGCTAAATGAAGATTTTCGAAATGGTATCTCAGCAAATGTGCTAACAAGAATGCACCTGCATTTTCAGGCTGTTCTCAAGCAGCAGTTTGTTTCCATAGCACCTAAGTAGAGAAGACAAAATCTCCCATTCATCCCCCAAAGCAGAAAACACCAGGTAGTTTCAGATTCCAGATTTTGGTAAGGAAAGATGATGATATTTTCCAATACACATTAAAGGTTGGTTTTAGAATTTTTTTCCTTTGTTAACTAAAAGTCATTCTTAGGCTATAATTTGAACTCATATTAACATTCAATGCAAAAGACTGATACTTGTCTTACAAGACAAATCGTGCAAGTTTCGAAAATCTAAAATGTCATTTTGCTTAGTTTAGAAAGGAAAGTGACATAATAAAAGGGAAAACACCTCCTTGCTAAAGATGAACCTAGGAGGAGGAGTCCAAGAAAATTTCAGAATGTAAAGTCAGTACGATCGATAATGAGAGGGAAGGGTTTGTGTCATTATTTATTCATTCAATTGTTTAAAAAAAATTTTTTTTTTTAAAAACCTTCTAGGTACTTGGTACTTTGCTAAATGCACTGGGACACAGAATCATGTGAAACAGTCTCTGCCTTCATGAAGCTTCAGGAAGCCAAGGACAGAGGCTGGACCATCAAGGGTTATACCACAGGGTAGAAAATGCTTCATCAGCAAGCAAACAGAGGATGCTGCAGAACTTCATGGGAGGGAAGACAAGGAGCTAAAGAAGAAAAAAAAAAAAAAAAAAAAAAAAAAAAAAAAAAAAAAAAAAAAAAAAAAAAAAAAAAAAAAAAAAAAAAAAAAAAAAAAAAGAAGCTAAATAGAGTCACAAGAGAGACTATTCAGAAAAAGCAGAAACACTGTTAATAAAGAAAATATCTGCCCTTCTAAAATCAAACACATTTAACACTATGTCTGTATAATACATCAAAGATATGTCTTGTTTTTTAAAATGTCTTCCCTCCCAATGATTCTGAGGCTCAATCATGATTACAGGGTACATGAAATGAAGCATATTAACATGACACAACGCCTCAGTACAGAGTGCATGATTGGTAAGATTCCACAGGCACATAGTTCACACAAGTTAACATGAGCTACGTGAGGTGTCCTCAATTTTCCTGTATTTACCCCTGCTACCCAGGGTGGACATTCTTGCAACATTGTACCTTGGTGTCCTTTGAAAGATGGATATTGAAAGTTAAAAATGAGTTAGTATATAGGCACTGATATATAGAAAATACACTTTGTGGTTATATATATCGTAAGCTGGAAATAAATGCCTTTGAATTACGTGTATATTTTTGCTAGGAAGCTTGACAAACACTGAACAGTCTGTGAAGAATGGAAAGCCTCTTGACCATCAATTCAAATAAATATAATCCAACCATATGCAGCAATACTAACTTACTTGTTAAACTAACTACTCTGAAATCATTTGGTTGTCAGGTACCAAAATAGTTTTAAAGTTAGGGAACTGCTGTCCCACTTAATCCTTGTGGGTGGCCCAATTCCCCAAGATACTCACAGCTGAGAAGTATTTTTAAATGTATTTTTTATCTTACGCGATAATCAATTAGGAGCAAATTAAATCCTGTCTTAAAATTTCAAAAAAATGCAAACCACTTTTGAAGGACTTCAGACTAGGCATACAGGACTCAGACTCTCTTTTAGCTCACACCCTGAATGCTGCTTTTGCATGCCATCACCTCTGTAACTGGCTGAAGCTTGATACCTAACCTTTCACAGGACTGCCCAATCTACTGACAATCTCATCGAACAAGGATGGCCCAATCAAGCGAGAGAATCAGGTGTAGTGCTTCTAAAGTCAGTGAACAGTAACACTTTCAAGAAATTTCCTTCTAATAAATACAATATAAAAGCCTTTCTATTCTATGCATAAGTTTACAAAAAAGCACTTCAAAGATGTCTGGTCAAAACTATCGCCAGAAGATTCCAAAGCCCACACGTTTTGTTCCAAATATAATTATGACAGCTACTACAAAAGCAGTAAAAAGCAAAACAAGAAAATCTTGATCTTTCTTCAATGATTTCAACCCTATTCCTTGGGAGAACAGGGAATTAAAGTCTGTTGCAGGTTGTGCTTGGTTTTAAGCTGATGTCACCTGGGACCAAATGCTACGGCAGGTTCAGATGTTTTCATTATCATCACTGTGTATCTTTTTAAGCATGACTGGGCTTGGTTGCTTCAGAGACGTCTTAGAAACATCCGTGTGAATGGTGGACATGGCGATGGTCTCGTAGTCGTCATCCTGAGACCGGAAATCACAAAAGTTAAAGAAGAACTGCAGGTCTCTCTGGAAGTTTTTGTTCAGGAAGCCATAAAATATGGGGTTGACACAGGTGGAGATCATGGCTGTGAGGTGGCAGAGCAGGAATAACAGATTATGGTTGCACGTAGCAATGATCTGATGATTCCAGTCGAACACGGTGTTGAAGATGGTGAGCGGCAGCCAGCAGACTGCAAACGCCACCACGATGGACAGCAGCATGATGTTGATTCTTTTGGCTTCGCTGGACCTGTACTTACTGTCTCTCATCTTGTCCATCATGTTGTTTCTTCTTTTTAAGCGTATATATATCTACAGGAGGAAAAAAATAAAGAGTTCAAATAGAATCACTCATTGAATGAGGACTCTTGGAGAAAGAAGGTAAAAATGGAAATGGTGGCAGGGGTGGGGGGGAAGTTTTCTTACCTTGAAGTAGCAAATAAATATAAAACAGAGTGGGCCAAAATACTGCAGCATCAAGAGGAGAGTGGTGTAAGACAACCGGTGAGAGTCTGATGGAAATTTATCAAAGCAGACGTACTTGTCCTTGAACACATCAAGGGTCACATTTTGGAACGGTTCATCAGTCAATACTTGGTAGATCAGGAAGGGCAGAGAAGAAGCCACAGCAAGGACCCAGATGACAGCAATGCCTACATAAGCATGTCTATTACTTGGTCTCCAGCCCCGTGGATTGATGATCAGCTGATGCCGTTCCACAGCAATGAGGACCAGAGAGAAGATAGACACAGTGATGGAAACACACTGCACAAAAGGGTTCAACTTGCACATTGCCTCACCAAAAACCCAGTGGTCCATCAACGTGTAGACAAACGTGAAAGGGAGACACATGATAGCAACAAGCAAGTCTGAGAAGGAAAGGTTCACAATCAGGATGTTGGTGACATTTCTCAACTCCTTTTGTTTCAAAATGATGATGATCAAGGCCAGGTTTCCAGAGACCCCAAGAATGATCACAGCTCCATAAGCAAGAGCTAACGTGAATATCATGGCCAAGGGCAGATGACAATCGTCATTTTCGAAAGCCAAAAACTGGGAATTCTTCTCTGAAAAATTATAATAGATTGAACGATTTTCTACCTGGGAAAATAAAGTTGAATTCATTTCGACTGGTTTGGCTATTACAGATGACCTTAGACAGATGGACAATATGTTTCCTCAAAGCAGGTCAAAGACTCAACTTATTTTTATTCTCTATATTCGAATCCATTTCTCAAAATTATTCTGAATTCTTCATTCCCTTGAACTGAACAACCTGTAAAGAGAAAATGACCAATTGCATTACTAATTTTTTTGAGGGCAGTCAAAATGAATTCTGATTCATAGTACTGTTTAAAGTGAAGACACTGAAATAAACAAAATGTATTCTACATATACATCTTTTTTTAAATAGTAGAAACAGTGCAAACAATTTGAAAAAAAACTTTAGTAATACTTTTAACTTGATGTGCTTTCACAATGAGTTTCAGCAAAATGCAGTGGTCTGTACATTAGTAAGGTATATATGAATCTCATGCCCAAAGTCTTACATAAACGACCATCAGCACATTCCTAAACATTGTAGGAATATGAAGGTATAAAAAAAAAAGGACAGATTAAAACATATGAAAAAGATATGACACCAACAAAGGAAAACAAACAAAAAAATTTACCTAATTCTTCCTCTTACTATAAAAAAGAATTTATCAAGTTGTAGTAATAGCCCCACCAACACTGAACTGCTCTTTAAGGAGATGATCGATACAGTGAAACATCAAGAAACTTTGTCCTGTGAAGGACTGCTGAAGGAAAAGAAGATGTTTAATCCAGAAAAGACTCACTAGGAAGGGTACAAACATCTTCTCACATTGGAATGGGTAGCATGTGGTCCCTGGCTTGTGGCTCAGAATCTTATGTCCTCTCAAGTTAGAAGTAGGACCAAGGGAAGTGGATTACATTAAAAACATTTCACGTCATTATGAGGAACAAAAGTTTAATCAAATGGAATGAACTGCCTGTAAACCAGCAAGTTCTCCACATGCAACAGTTTGTAAGTACTACTCGAAAGGCTTAGGGAAGTTCTCACATTGTGTAGGAGAGTCAACTGGGTAACTCTGAAGCTCTTTCTGACTTTAAGATTCTATAACATTATTAACATGTCAGAAGGTTTCAAAGGATTTCTAAGCTTTTCTTCATGGAAATATCCTCCCTCCCCACTAGACTGTATACAGATACAATCCAGGGATCTAAATTTTAGTCTTACTTTTGATCTTTCACAGCATTTTGTGATAGGAATACTCTTCTTACCAACAAAACATATCACAGACAACAGTCCTGTAGAGCTTAAAAGCTCCTTTAAAAAAAAAAAATCTGATTTCCCTTATGTTATTAAGTAAATATATGAGATGGGGTTTCTTATGTTAATTAACAGGCCATTGTGCCTGCGTTAAGAAACAGAATTGCATTTCTTTCTTCTGTGAGAACGATAAAGAAAATCATGCAGAATTACTTCCATTGAAAAGGAGACAAGAACTTTAATGAACAAAATATGTTTTGGCCTTTTAAGTGATGCCACCATTGACCCTCTCCTTGGGTACTTTTGCCTTCTAGAATATGGGGTGTTTTTTATTATAAAACTACAACTTATAAAACTGCAGAATAAAAAGAAAGGTTGATACCACTTAGTGAGAATGAAAGCATCGGAACTAGGAAAGGTATCAAGTGTGAACATTATAGAAACTTTCTCCCCTCTTCTTGTCAACAGCCTGGAAAGACTCCTGAACCTCCCTGGTAACACACTCTCTCAAGAATACCAAAGAGAGAGAATATCTGTGTCTCTCAGTGTCTGAGAACAAACCTGGAGCAAGCAACTGCTAATCTAAAAATTCTTTGGAAATTTCGCACTAAAGAATTCAAGAAAATTTCACATCATAAATCCTAGTCAGGTTGCTGGCAAGATATTTAACGTCACTGCGCAGGTATCTGAGTTTTTCTTCATTAGTAGAACTAGCATGACAGGAAAATGCATCCTCTAACTCCCTACCCACGGCTCCCTGTGTGCACACAGTGCCAGGTGAGACACACAAGGTAGGGACCACTGAGCCTCCTGGACCTGACACTTGAAGACCGCTACTCTGCCTTACACTCCCGGTCTAACAACCCCACAGGGCATGTTCTATACCAGGCGGGCAGGTCCCTTCACAGTCACCAAGTGCCCTGGCCCATTTTAGCTTCTGCATCTTCACCTCTGCAACTCCTCATCACGCATCCAAATTCTACCCATCTTTCAAAGCACCATTTAGTCCCTTGGATCCTTAATTGGCTCTTCACAACTGTAATATTGCCTCTTGAAGGTAGGTACTATGTATATTTCACACTACTTTGTGAATATTAGATTTAGAATAAAAATGTGTTGAGGACACAGTAGGTGCACAGATGGAATAATAGGTTCTTGTGTGATTGATATTAACCTCAATAGCTGAATTCTATTGTCGACTGAAAAAAATCCACAATCTAAAAGTTGAGAGTTATGTTTTATTCGGCAGACTCGCTGAGGACTCAAGCCCGGGAGGCAGCCTCTCAGATGCTCTGAGGAACGGCTCAGAAGAGGTCAGGGAGCAGCCAGGAGATACAGGAGTTTTTGCAAGAAAAGGCAGGTAGCTGGAACGTCAAAAGATTGCTGCTAATTAAAGACAACCAGATCTCAAGTTAATGAATTTAGCACTTTTCTATGTATGGGAAGATGCAAGAGTCTGGGCTCATTGAAATATTATCTGGAGCCCGTATCCTGTTCTTTCCCGTCCAGAATCCCCTCAGGTGCACCGTCCAGGGTGACTGCAGGGGCTGATGGCTTGATGCCCACAACATCCTTTGTTTACTGATACGGCAGATGGCAGGGGACATTCTCCTCCAGACTATCATAGTCCTTTGACATGCCAAATGGATGTTAATTATAAGAGCCATGTTACTAGGTCAGGTACATGGTGTGTGGGGAGGGGAATGTTCCACTCTGCGCAGAAAAAAAAAGGAATTGTTTCTGAAAGAGAATTCATTCACCCAATAAATATTAATTGAACACTATTTTGTGTCAGGCAGGGTTTTAGTGGAGACAACAGTGAGGTTCCCATTGAGTTTCTAGTCTTGTGTGCAGAAGCAGACAAGAAAAAAAAAAAATCAGTAAAAGAGACAGGACACAAGATGGTAGTAAGTGCCATGGAGAAAAATAAAGCAAGGAAGGGGACCTGGGATTGTTGGGAGGGCAGCTGTTACGGGGTGGGGTGGGGGGGAGGCCTCTAACTGCCGGAGAAGATGGCGTGTGAGTTAAGACCGGACAGCGAGGAAGGAAGCCAGGCAGATGCCTCAGGGATGCATCCCCTGTGGAAAGAGCAAACATGAAATCTTTACGACTGGCGTGTGCTTGGTGTGCTGAACAGATGAGAAGCGAAATAAATGAGGGAGAGACTATAGGGAAGTAGCGGGGAGGGTAAGCAGGGGAGAAACAGACTCTGCAGGGCCTTACTCCATGGGACAGTCTTCAACTTTTTCTCTGAGAAAGACGAGGACTCCCTGGAGAGTCTCTGGTAAAACAATGAAGTTCTATGACTTGTTTTACAATTATTGCTCTAGCTGTTGTTTGCAAGGACTTAAGACAGGAGAGAGAAGTAGGGAGATTCATTTAGAGGCTAGTGGAATAATCCAGGTGAGAGATAATGGAGGCACAGACCAAGGTGTTTGCAGTGAGAAGGAAGAAAGATAGAAAGTTTATATCTACCAACTGACTTTGACAAAATTCACTGCATATGGGACTTAACGCAAACACTTATTAAATTATTACAATTTATGGGCTACAAAGTTTTCTTGCAGATGAATTTAGGTTAAATATACTGAAACTCTACTCTGATCCCTTGAAATTATATTTGCTAGACATATCCTGTGAGAAATAGCAGTTTTCTTACTAAGTAGAAGTTAACTTAGCCATACAGAGAATGCAAACTTTACATGTTTCTAATGTATTTGAAATCAGACTCCTTTGCTAAGTGCATGTCATTCCAGTTGGGTAAAACAGTTCTGCATCGGATAAAATGTGTATTTCCAGCCTACCTTAGTATAATCTCACGGATGAATAACTGTCAGAAAATAATATTGAGAAAGAATTTACACACGTCATCTTTGACAAGGAAAATGATTTGATATTTACTATTCTAATATATTTCTAAAGTAAGGTATGCAACTACAGGCACTGCAAAAATGAAAGGTTGTTGCATCTCACTATAGCTGCCATGTGCTTTTAGAGACAAAACAGAGACACTACATACATCCAGCTGGCAAATTAGCCCCCTTCCAAAGGGAAATTTGCTTCTCCATTCCAGTTCGAATGCTGGCCTTTACTGCTTGCTGTTCTTAGAGCTCTTACTGCCTGAGAATACAGCTCTCTGGTCATAACCTGCTGCAGATAAATTTTATCATATACTCAGAACTGGCTGCTTAACTCCCTTGTTTTTGGAAAAGAAATGTCAGCCCTGCTACATGCACCCTCCCAAAGTTACTGCTAGTTTATTCACATGAGTTACATAATTCTCTGTTCCTTTCCCTTCCAGGAGGGCTTGCTCAACTGACAGCTGCCTTAAAACAATAAGGAGGGGCTTCCCTGGTGGCGCAGTAGTTGAGAGTCCACCTGCCGATGCAGGGGAGGCGGGTTCGTGCCCCGGTCCGGGAGGATCCCACATGCCGCGGAGCGGCTGGGCCCGTGAGCCATGGCCGCTGAGCCTGCGCGTCCGGAGCCTGTGCTCCGCAACGGGAGAGGCCACGACAGTGAGAGGCCCGCGTACCGCAAAAAAAAAAACACAATAAGGAAAGACTAATAAAGCAGTAGTCACCCACCGAAAAGCGCTCAGTCTTTGGTAATGGGTGAGGAACCCGGCCGACAGCTTTCTGCTCTCACTGGGGAAGCAGCCTGCAGTCCAGGGACTGACAGCCGCTGTTGCTGGGACTCCCTTTAAGGCAAAGCCAGGCAAGCTCCGTGCTCCCCGGCCCCCGCCTGTGTGCCACCCGACAAGTTATGCTTTCCCATAGGGTCCTGGAGGGCACGGCAAATCTGAGAACTCTTTAAAAAAAAAAAAAAAAAGGAATGTCAAGACACACTTCTTCACTCTCCTCTCCCCTACCCTAGGTTTTTCCTGAGTTACCAAACTCAGGAAATGGGATGTGTTAAATCAAAATTCCTGTCGGCACGCTTACGCGCCCACCTTTTTCATATCGTGTAACTAGGTGAATTGCCCCAAACTGTCCTCATTCCTAATACTCCCTCCCCCCCCGCCAGCCCGCCCCCCATACACACACACTTGCCACCCATTTGTCAGATGTCTCTACCCATAATGATGAGGCTGGCAAAGCAGAAAACATCCACAACAACCAGAACCAAACAAGCATAGCCCAAACTTAGTTGACTCTGGCCCAACATCAGTCCTTAGAACATTCGCCTCTCTCCAATCTACCTGGGGACCAACGGGCCACTCTTAGGCCACTTCCCTCTCCAGTCCATCCACAATCTCCTACCCAGCCGCGCTCCACCACCACCGGTGTAAAGGAGCTGAAGAGTTGGACGATGGAAACTCGGAAGTAGGGGACACTACGATGTCTCCTGGGGACACAGCGCCAGGCTGGAGGGGCCAGCACCGGGGGTCAGGGCTCGACGCAGCCCGCGCGCGGGGCGCCCACCGGGGCCCCGGGCCGCTCCCCGCGCACAAGTGCGGCGCGCAGGGCGGAGGCCGACCCGCAAGCCCTCCTCCCCCGGCCGTCCCAGCCGCGCGTTCCTCCGCAAAAGCTCAGCGCGGCCGCGCCTCGGAGGCTCGGGCAAGACGCCAAAGGCAGCGAAGGAGGGAGGACGACGTCTCACCAGAGCCCGAGGAGGGGGACTCGGACCCCGTAGGGAACCCCCGTAGAGCGGCGTCGGCCCCGCACCGCAGGCGGTCCCGGGTGGCCGGTGGTTTGGAGCACCTCGCGACCCGCCCGCGCGGGGACCGAACCGAAGGCTGCCTGCACCCCCGCCGCTCCCCAGAGCTCGTTTCGGGACTCGCGTGCCCTTTCTTCCTCTCTCATCCTTCACCCCATCGGTGACGGATTCCTCTAAAGTCAGTCCTTTCTAAGGTGTACTCTTGAAACTTACCCTCTCTGCCGGATCCGTCTTTTAGCCCGATGATTAAAGCGGGAAGGGAGCGGAGCGGGAAGGAAAGCTCGCGGGTGTTTCTCCGGCTCAAAGCCTAAAGGTTGGTGGGGAGGGGAAGAGCCGCCCTTGAAGCGGAGCTCCACCTCGTCCCGGCCACGTGACAGCCCCCGGGCGGCGCCGCAGCCCCCCACACCCCTCCCCGGGAATTCGAGGGGCAGCGCTGGAGCCGCGCGCGCTGTCGGACCGCGCGCCCGGGGCGGGGGTGCGCGCTCGGCGCTCAGCTGGGCCGGGAGGGAGGCGCTGCGCCGGGCTGAGGTCGCGCCCGCGCGCCGTCGCTAGCGGTCGGTGCCACCTCGCGGCGGAGGCTGAGCCGGCGGTGCGGGCAGCGGCGCGAAACCCAGCTCCGGGGAAGGGGGCGCGAAGCCCACCGCGACTGCGCCGCTCGTGCGTGCCTAGCCTCTCCTGTGACGTCCGGAGGTTTCTCACGCCGGAGCCAGAAGTTTTTCCTTTTTAGCAGTGAACAAAGAGAAGACCTTAAAGAAGCAAAAGTAGCGAATCTCCGATAAGATGGAAGGGGCTTTTTTTTTAAGTCCTTCTTTCTCTCCGCTAGAAAAATGCGTTGAGGCAGATTTGTTCCCGGCACCGAGCTGCTCCTGTCAGGGAAGCACGAGGAGAGGAACATTTTCTTGCGGGTCAGAAAGAGTCAGTGCCATTTCCTCGGTACTTAATCTACTACCGTGCAGAACAATATGAAGGAATAAAAGAACAATGTACACAGAGCACGTTGACGGTGCAAAGCCATCCTGGTGCCTGATGGTTCAAGCTAATTGCTGATACACTGACCTCAGGTGTTTTACATACGTCTACTCTACTTCGAAAAGCCAAAGTTGTGTAACACACACACACACACACACACACACACACACACAGAGTGATTACTGATGTAGATGAATACAACTTCTTCCAAATCAAACTTTCAAGTAATAGTCTTCCTAATAAAGATACAGGACACTGCCAACGAGATGCATACAAGTTTCATTACATAACAACCATGATCGCAATCTGTCTTCAAACTAAAAGCAGAACAAAATTCTGAGACAAATGGAATTACTTGAACTTCGTTGAAAAATGTTTTATTTTTCTAGTTATTAGACTGGATAAATACTATTTAAAGCTCAGTAGAAACTCTAACTCATTCATTCATTGATATAAATTATGATGTACACAATCTCTGTTGTCCCCCCCGCCGGGAAAGGTTTCTAAAATATTTGTCATTAGGTATATTTTTATAAAGTTGGAAAAGGATTATGACCAAGAATCGATATATCACAATCAGGTAATAAATGCACTCTAACAATATATATGAGCACATATTTTTTTAAAGCCCACTAGTGATTAAGGAATAGTAAAATGGCACATATATTTTCTTTTTCTTTTTTTAACCAAGGATGAAAATATAAAACATAATTTAGGAATTTCAGTTATTTAAAGAGCAATAACTCATTTAGGTTTCTATTCACTCTCTGTTTACTCTATCCCTTAAGTAACATTCTGTTCATAGAAGCAAATTTACCCCTAGGTCTTCATCATCTAATTGGCTCTTTTTAGTCTGCTGCAAGAATTACAAATGAAATAATTTAATTCTCTGAAAAGAATACATTTTTAGGTAAACGTTTTTGCTATATCAGCAAATATTTTGGATTTAAGAATATAATTTGGGTTCATTAAAAGACACTTTCTGTGTTTTCCAAAAAATACTAATAAAAGCATGTCTGCAAGAATACCTGAATTACTGTGGCCATTGTATTTTGTCATGTTATTAATTTTTATAAAGTACCCCCCAAGTCCAATTTATAAAGCTGTATTTTTTTTTTTTAATTAATTTATTTATTTTTGGCTGCGTTGGGTCTTCCTTGCTGTGCGTGGGCTTTCTCTAGTTGCGGCGAGCGGGGGCTACTTTTCCTTGTGGTGCGCGGGCTTCTCATTGTGGTGGCTTCGCTTGTTGCAGAGCACGGGCTCTAGGCGCATGGGCTTCAGTAGTTGTGGCACACGGGCTCAGTAGTTGTGGCCTGCAGACTCTAGAGCGCAGGCTCAGTAGTTGTGGTGCACAAGCTTAGTTGCTCCGCGGCATGTGGGATCTTCCCGGACCAGGGATCGAACCCGTGTCCCCTGCATTGGCAGATGGATTCTTAATCACTGTACCACCAGGGAAGTCCTTAAAGCTGTCTTCTTGAGACATTAATAACAAATACCAATCTTTGAAAGATCATTGCTCTCAAAGACTTTTTCTCTGCCAAATTTTGCAATATAAAGGGAAGTTTTGAAATGCTGAACAAAAACAGCAAATTTATACAATTCTCTAGGAGTATCATTTACTAAAGACTCTTTCCAATGTGTAAACTAGAAAACTTAAGCATAGTATAATAACCAAATACAACATAAGATACTCGTGTAATGTAATCTAATGGAAGATCTGAAATAAACAAAGTAACATGAGTTGCTCAGAAAATGTGTTAAAGAATAATCTGAATTCCTCAGAAGATGTGTTTAAAAGAATATGTGTGTTAAAGATCTTTTTTTTTTTTTTTTTTCTACTCTTAAGTGAACAGTCAGTTGCATACTTTCCTATTTGGGATTCAAGCTAGATAAAACCTCCCCTTTGCTAGAGAGAGAGAATTTTTTTGCATCTTGTGTATTTCCTTCTGAAATTTCACAGCAGCCAGAGAATTAAACTAATGACTTATTCTCATGTTCTGATGGGCAATAGGTTTGTTCTGTCATTTAAACAAAGGAATAGGATCTACTCCTTAAATCTCTGTAGATCTTAGTTTTATCATATAAAAAATGGAACAACTTTATGGTCTGGCCCTTTAAATTACATGATTCAGTAATTGGCTAGATAAAATTATTTATCACTATATTTGCTGCTGGAATTTATCTGCTGTAATTACCTTATTGGTCTCCTGATGAATTTCTGCTGCAAGGGTTAAAGTTCCTGAAATGCTGTTAGGCCTTGATTCAAGAAAATTATCACAAATTATCATTCAGAAAAACCCGGAGAGTCATTAGCACATGTGAAAACTAGAATGTAGCTGATATTGATTAGGAGGAAATTCCATCAAGGTAGTACTTACTACGAAGTATGTTATTCTAGGAATTAATGAAGTGCTAATTTTTCCTTCTTTCAGTGACTTACCTACGGCATTTCTTTGAATCTATGATGCCATAGAGTGTAAGCTGCAATGTTATTTTATGGACCACCAACAAAGAAAAAATCCTTCCAGTAAAGCAATGACATACAGTCAATTGTAAATGAATCTTAAAGTTAGAGAATTAAAATGTTTTTAAAAGTCCTCATCTTAGGACCAGTAAAATACAGTAGGTAAAGAGCTTTGACTAAATTGGTTAGTACAATCAAATAGTCAATACGATCACCTCATTCAACTGTCTTTTTGAGAGAATTAGCTTAGCAGAAAAAAGTGACAATTAATTTAGTTAAAATGTTAGTATATATAAATATAGACAATTCAATTATCTTCCTTGTGTAGCAGACACCAAATACTACTTATGGATTTCCTCTTGATTTAAAATGGGGATGCACTTCAAGAAAGTTCTCATTTGGTTACATAGGCTACAAATTTAGAGCTTTTGTTATACAACTCTGTCAGAATAGATTCCATACAACCAGGATCTTAAAATTACTTAGTAAATACTCAAACATTTTCCTGCAGATTTCATCCTGTTTGACACCCTTTAGACATTCAACAAATGTGTAATGTTATGTATTTATTGCGTGGTATAATGGAAAGACCTTTGCTACTATTATCTTTTATTATAACTATTATCACTCCCTTCTTCGGTGTAGGCATAGCTAGCTGGTGAGAAGGACAAGTATGAATGCCACCTCTGACCTTCCTTCATCCATGACAAACATCCTGCCCACCTCCATGCCCCTCCACTCCAGCCCTGAAATCTCAGGCTTGACATTAGACCCCATCTCAACACCAGCAGATCAGACTTGGCCCCATGATGTAAAGCTATTTCCCATCCTGAGATGGGACAATATTTCCCAAAGACAGGAGAAAGATTCCTTATGTGCACCTAAATAATATGACAGATGGGCACAGAGGTGGTGAGGAGTGTTGCCGGGTATCACTTTGCTTAGGTAACTATTCCTTATTCATCCCTTTATTTAAGGTCTAGCTGTTGCTTTTCTTTCCCCAGATACATATAAATCTAGAAGGAGGTTATATAGCCAAATATGGTCTGTGGTGTAACCCGATCCTTATCCTAAGAGACTGCTTAGCTGCCACTCTCTGCTAGTATAGTATGTTGGTGGAAATTACTCAACTGTGCAGGTTATTGCAACTACAGATTCAAAACCTCAGCTGAGCCTTCAATGTCACTCAGAAATTCTCAGGCTTGGGTGACTCCCAATTCCTTTCCTCTTAGAGGATATTTCAAATAGCCACCCATCTCCCCAGCCTCCCACCTCATACCCTCAGCCTCAGTGGACTCCTCCTTCCTTCTGAAGGGAGTAAAAGTCATAGGGTATTGTATACAGCAAAGTGATTCAGATATATATATATATACGTTTTCAGAATATTTTCCCTTACAGGTTATTATAAAATATGGAGCATCATTCCCTGTGCCATATAGTAGGTCCTTGTTGATTATCTGTTTTATCTATTTTATATACAGTCGTATGCATGTGTTAACCCCAAACTCCTAGTTTATCCCTAACCCCCTTCCCCCTTTGGCAACCATAAGTTTGTTTTCTATGTCTGTGGGCCAATTTCTGTTTTGTAAATAAGTTCAGTTGTATCATTTTTTTTTTTTTTAGATTCCACATATAAGTGAATAAGTGAACCTTACTTCACTTAGTATGATAATCTCTAGGTCCATCTGCATTGCAAAAATAGAGCTACCATATGATCCTGCAATCCCACTCCTGGGCATATATCCAGAGAAAACCATAATTTCAAAAGACACATGCACCCCAGTGTCATAGCAGCACTATTTACAATAACCAAGACATGGAAGCAACCTAAATGTTCACAGACAGATATAAGGATAAAGAAGATGTGGTACATATATGCAATGGAACACTATTCAGCCATAAAAAAGAATGAAATAATGCCATTAGCCATAGGGTATTTATTCCAGGCACTGAGTCGCACCAGCCCACTGAGTTTTCCCAACTGATGTCCCAAATGCCATGTGACAGAGACAAGCCATCGTCGTTGTGCTCTCCTGAGGTGCTGACCCACTCAATCCATGAGCATAGAGTCCGTGAGTTTTTGGTTTTCCATTAAGTTCTGGGAAGTTTTTTACACACGATAACATAACAAAAATACCTGTTTATTTGACAATTCATTTTTCTTGGCTCAACGCTGAAAACCAAAACAACAAGACAAAACTGCTCACTCTTCCTCACTGTAACTCCCTCACCCTTGTCAGAGCTTCTCTAGCTGCCTTCTCTGTCCTGGTCGCTCCTCGAAGAATAAGGCACATTTCCTGTCCTCTCATTGCTTCTCCTATGGCCCACTGGAACCTGCTTCTGCCAGGGAAAACAGTGACTAAACTGGTGGATACAATTCAGACTTTCATTCTTCATGTTGCATTTGACTCTCTTGACCATCCTCTCCTGGAATCTTCTTTTCCTTTGACTTCACTAACTACATTTCAGTTGGTTTTCTTTCCTTACTGGCTGTTTCTCAGTCTTCTGCCCAAGGATCTGCTGTCTCCATCTCCTCCTTAGGTGATTTGCTCCCTAGGATACTGCTATAATCAATCGGCCAGAGATGGCCCCTGTGTATTAGCCTAAAATGGTCCCCATATTGTTCACTTCTTCACAGCTGGCAGGACACAAATGCCAGACTGCATCAACCTCAAATTCTCACAAATCTGATTGCTTTATATGCAGTCCAAAGAAATATATTTTCAGTTATTTAAAGCCTACCTACTTTATACACTCCGAGAAACTGCACCAAACATCTGCTCACCATGGATAAGCCACAAAAGACACCTACCTGATGCTGCCTTTCAGAGCTCTCTGACCCAAGTCTCCCCACCTTGCCACTGAGTGATGTCACCTAGACACTAAGACTCCCTCTGCTTTCTCCTCCCCAGGGATTCCCTTGTCCCATCCCCCTTCTGAATGGTAGCTCATACTACTGTCTCTGGAAGGTCTCTTTCTGGGAGAAACTTCCCTGTCATGCAAACCTGTCCAGGACCACCCAAATAAAACTTGTGTGTCCTGCCTTTCGTGATCCTGTCTCTTCCCTGATCAGCCCTGAAATTCCCAAGTTTACCAGTGACCTCATTCTTAATCTTCTCCCGTTTTTCACCTTCAAACATAATCATACCCTCTGCCATCACTGACACGCTTGTACATTTGTAACCTTAAATCTCCACGTGCGGACCTCTCCCAGGTTTCCTTGGTAAATGTGCTTCACAGCTGGTGGACCCGATACAAACCAGTGTCATCATCTCTACCCCTCAAGCCGGAACCTGAGGATCATCCCAGTATTTCCCTCTCTCACACCCTCAAATTCAACTGGTCTCAAATTCATTGGGTCAGTTGGGAATCGGTCACACGTTCCCACTGAATTCACAGCATAATCTCTCAAATATGTTCTTTTATATCCATCAAGCTCTAGCTAATTCTCTACTCAGTGGTCTCTCTGCCACCAACTGCTGTCACGGTCATCCAGTGATGTCACCGCTCAGCTTAAATCATCTAGTTGCTCTCCAGATCCTTCAGGAAAAGTGCAAACAATGCCCTTGTGAACCAACCAACCTTTTCAGTAGCATCCTCTACCCATTTCCACACAGACTTCAATCAAACTGAACTACCTGCAGGTCTCTGAATATTACTCTCTATCACCTTCCTGTTTCCCCCCACTTCTTACTTACCCATCCCCTCCATCTGCTGGTTTAACTTTCACCAATTCTTCAAACTTCAGTTCAAGTATCTTCTCAACTACAAAGCCCTCTCTAATGTTGATCTCTCCATCTCCCCAGATCACCTCGCAGGCTGACTTTGTATTTATATTCCTATTTTTATTCCTACTGGTCTCTGAGTTTATTTCTAACACAGAATTTATCACACTATATTGCAGTCAGTTATGTATTTGCACAGCTACACTGGGATCTCTAGAAGGCAGTGATTATTATTTTTTTCACCTCTTAAAGCTTAGAGCCTAGAATAATATCTGGCATATCATAAGATACTGAAAACAGTTTTGTTGAGGGATTGAAGAACAAGAAATAGGATAGGACTATATAAATTATAAACATCACAAATCAAGCCCATTTGTTCATCTCAAACATTAAAAAATATATTTAGCATTTGTAGCTATGATGGATTACTGTTATTTTTATACGTATGCATAACACATGTATATATTTATACATATTACTATTATACTCCTCTTGATTCTTATATTTTTTCATTTTCTTATGTGTTGAATTCTGCTTTCCCCATTTAGTGTAAGCTTGAGTAATGGACCTTACTGCCTTTGAAAATGCATGTAATGTCTAGTAGAGAATATGCCTCATATATTTTTCTACGTGCTGAATAACATACTTTTAAAAGCTGAATTACCTATGAGCATAAGAGTAAGAATATGGTAACAGATGCAGTTTTAAAGAGCATATTATTCAACCATATCTGCTTTTGATTCTGAACTTATGCTTTGAACAGTTCTCTAAACATCCTTTTTAAAGACTATGAAAAACAAACTGACATACCAAAAATAAATAAACTGTTGCCCTTTGCATTTCCACTTAAATATAGCAAAGCTATATTTAGCTTTATAACTAGATTTAATTTTTTAACCTTGAAAAATTAGCTAAGAAATGGAAATTTATCTTAAGATGATATTGAGGTGATATTTATCAACAACACTTTTTGTGTGGCGTTTTAGCCTACAGAAGGGAAGAATATATGACCTATGTATGAATTTGTATGATAGAATATTGTGTCTCCAAAGGAATCCATGTTCTCTTCCTTTATATATTTTGTAATGAAAATTTTAAATAATGTAACTAGATATAGAATGATTTGCTTTAAGACACCCACAACTTTTAAAAAGAATGAATTAAATATCATTATATAGTTACTACTAGCTGCAGGGAAAAGAATGTACACTAATAGTGGGAAACTTTATCAACAATATTTCTTTCTTCTTTTTTTCCCCCTAATATGGAGGAAATGTTTATCACCATCAAATTTTTCTGAAGATCCAAAAAAGTTATTTTTCTACCCATATATCTGTAATATGTGCTTGTTAATGGCATAAAGTCATAGGTTTTCAGAGCTTAAAAGGGGGCTCCAGATCTGCTAGTCAAAATATTTTGTCTTACAGACAAAGAAAGTGAGGACTAAAAAGATCAAGTGCTTTGTCTAAAGTCACACCATTAATTTGGGGTAAAACCTGGCTGTAATCCAAGTGTTTTGACAAACGACCATTATACAAATACGTATGTGATATGTGATTATATAACTATATACATGGGTATCACACATAAGTGTGTATATATTTTTAACGTGAAAAAATTACTTTAGAAAAAGAACTGGAATCAGTCACTGCTTTATAGTGAATGCTTTAATCATTAGGGCATCAAAGGGAACGATAAAGTTTTGCTTAAGTACCGCAGTGTTGGTCAGAAGAAGGCAATGAAATGTTTATAGTTCTCACTTAGCACTTCAAAATTATGACTGAATTCCCTGGAAAAAATGACTCTACGCACGCAGATACTTTAGGTTAACTTATTTTTTAAAAATATCTTGTTACTTAAAAAATTGCTTGTATTTCACAATTATAAGTTAGTTCCTTGTTTTAAGTCCTGAATATTGATTATATAACAAATTATTATGATTCCAAAGAAATCAATGCAGCAATGAGCATCATAAAAATATTTATAACACACAGAGATGGCCCTTTCCATACCTTTTAAGAATTAAAGATTTAAATTTATCACGGTAGAAACAGTTGACAAAGAAATGTTTACTCTTCGTGAATATAACAAAAATCTTCAGAGGAAAAGAATGCAACAACTAAAATAATATTTTCTTTAGTTTATTCACTCCCATTATAACTAATATTCGAGATCACATATCATTTGAGATTACGTCAAATCACTTTAGTAACTGGCCTCCACAAATGGTAGCTGTTATTAAAATGCAGCAATACCTTTGAAAAAAACAACAGACTTTCCTCAGAGAAATGTTACCCCAGGCATTGTCTGGAGAGTGTTTTATTATTCAGTAATTTGTCTAGGAGTTACCTAGCGATTTTAAGTTTTACCTTTATAGATATGCTTCCTTCCATAACTGATAAAGAACCACGAGAACTGGAAAATTGCCAGTTTAATTTTGTAACACACATAAAACCCAACTTAATTTCCCAAATGAGCATTTTGCAAATAGTGAGAAGGAAAAATACATGGAGCAGAGGTGGACATTACTATTTTTATTCCCGTGGTGGTACTTCCTCTCTTTGAATGTCACTCCATCAAATAGAAATGAAATTATTATGTTCTGTAAAGAGTGATGATGAGTCTTGAATCCCTCCTGGGAAATTTGAAGATAAAAGCACAGTTACCTTCATATTTTCTTCTTTATGTAGCATATTGTTGGAATTTTTCAGCTTGACAATTTTTTCAAAAAAAAAAATTCCTAACAATGTGTTCGCTCCATGTATAGCAAGCGTGTATTTAAAGAAGAAATTCTGACTCCCCTTTTGAGGCTTGCATGGTTGTGTGTGTGGTGAGAAGAGAAACGGTGGGTTAACCAAAATCTTCATCTCAAAAACATGGTGGCCTTTTATTTTTACTCTAATAATGATAGTTACTTCAAACGTAAATGCATATCATCGAAAGAAAAATCCCAAATTGGAGGAAAAGAAGAAAATACAATTCTTCTTGTATTTTTAATATACAAAAGCTTGTAGCATAGCCAAGTTGTATTTGTTTTCGGAAGCTAGTGTTAGGGCTCAAGGTGGGCCACCCCAAAATATGCCATGATGGCATATTGGCTACTTTGAATTAAAGTTACTTAAGAAATGACCAGTGCAATAGGGACACTCTGACCCTCCTTTCTGTCTCTCTGAAGGCAGCAAAGAAATCTCTCATGTGAAAGGGTCTGTCCGTGCATCTGGAGGTGGAAGGACACCCTCACTACTAGAGATCTGGAATTTGGCCGAGAAGCATGTATAATAAACAAAGCGTGTTACTTCTTTACTACCCCAAGCCCAAACTCTGTTGAGATTCCTTACTAATTAAGCACCCAAAGCCTAAATTCCCTTGTCCTGTCAATTCCTCACAAATTTATTGTTTCTTTGTCTCAAAACTGTAAAAGCTGCTTGCTTTGGCCACTTCTTAGGTCTCATTTCTATCAGACCTCCATGCATATGAATTAAAATTTGTTTATTTTTCTCCTTTTAATCTGTCTTGTGTCCATTTTATTATTAGTCCAGCCACAAGAACTCTGGGAGGAGACAGGGGGAAATTTCCCCCTCCCAAACAATAGTCACAATGGAGTTCGTTTGGAAGTTGTTTTAAAGCCAATATGTCCTAGAAGTAGGCGTGTATTGTAACTGTACAGGGTATGGGAGGGTAGAAATTTATGTGGTAGGTGTGGTGCTTTACTGTACAGATGCTGGAGTTAAGAAAGTCTAAGAACCAAGCTCTCTTTTCTCCCCAGGCACTGCTTCTTGACACTTCCATCTTTCCTTCACCCACTGCAGAATCCCACGGGCTTTCTCAGAATGCCTATTGTGCTAAAACAGCAATGAATTAAATAGGAAGTTTATATACTTGGGTATTTAAAGCTCTTGGATGACTCTGGCTGATACAACAACAATCTATACAGGTCCCCTGAGTATCAAATACTAAAATTCAGCAGAAAAGGGCCAGAGGAATTTTTTCTCTGGCTTCTGGGGTAACAGCTAGCATTTACTGTCCCCAGAAATTAGATTTACAAGTAGTATCACTCGCAAGGGATACAGTCCTCTGTAGTTTAGAGAGGGCTAGTCCCACAGAATTGCACTCATCACCACACACACGATGCTGTGACTGTCACATAGCCGTCTTTAGCTTCAAAGTGTACAATAAACACACCCCTTCTCAGTCTCGGCTACAGTCAAAGACATATGGACCTCTCCCTGTTACACAAACAAACTTGGGTTCACTTGCCCCCCAGGAAGTAAAGCCAATCTACTGACACTGGGTTGTGGTGAAGGAAACTGCAGCGTTTACTGCAGGCTCCAAGCAAGGGGAGCAGGCAGCTCATGCTCAGAAGACCCCAACTCCCCGATGGCTTTCAGGGAAGGGATTTTAACGGCAGTGTGAAGGAAGGGGCGGCAGGGTGTATGCTCAGCTCGTGCACAGTTCTTGGATTGGTTGGCATCAAGGTGAAGTTTCAAGCATCATCAACCTTCTGGTTTCAACCGGTCTAGGGTATAAGGGCTTGGGCTCAGCAGTTTTCATCTGGGGATCTGCTTCCTGTAAAAACAACTGAGGAATGTGTGTGAGGCCTTTATCTGTATCTTTCAGGAAACTGGGAGTTCGGTGGTTTTGCTGTGGCTGGTTTATGGTCAGATTGTCACCAGTTTCTCCACCCAGCAGCTATTCTTTGTTTCTGCATGCTCACGTTCCCAATCATTAACTCTGCAGCAGCCTTTAGAGACTCAAGGGAGGCTCCAGAGACTAAAGCAAAAGCCTTTTACTTCGAAAGACAGGGACCCAGGGGCTTGCACACGGTTTCATCCCAATCTCTCTTGCCTCTTCTTTTTTTTTCTCTCTCCCTGCCTCCCTCTCTCACGCGCGCGCGCACACACACACACACAGAGAGAGAGAGAGAAGCATTAAGCACCTGACAACTAATAACTAAATAAGGCAAACCTGCGCGGTACATCTGGACGCCCTGCGGATGGAAATCACGTTGTGCAGAAAAGGAGCACAAGTTCTCTTCGCTTGGGACTTTTTAACCTATGACAACTCTTTTCATCCCAGCCCTCTTTAGCTGCCACGCGCAGCCTGGGAAGCGTGGGTTAGCTCCAGCCTCCCGGGCCCCGCGCCCACGCCTGGTCCCCGCGGCGTCCGCAGGAACCCCGTGCCTACTGCGCCCGAGCGCCTCCGCCACCCCGCGTCCCCGCGTCCCTGCAGGTCAGGCCGACCCCCGCCCAGAAGCCTCCCCGCCGCCCTCCGGAAGGTGCGAGAAAGACCAGCGCGCTGCTTTGGTTTGGTTTTTTTTTTTTTTTTTTCGAACAAAGAGAAAACCTGGGCCTTGCGGCGTTCCCCGGGCGCCCACGCCGGCCGCGGACCCCGACTTCCCTGCGCGGCCTCGGCGGGCACGGCCCGGGAAACGGGGTGCCGGGGGCTGCCGCCTCTCCCCGGCCCACGCGAAGGTAGGGGGCGCCCTGGGCGGGCTCGGAGAGCAGTCGTGTGCCCGGGCGCCCCCTGCCCCCGTCCCCGCCGCCACCGGGCGCAGGAGCGGCCGCGATCCCGGGAGCCGGGGCGCCCCGAGGTACGGGAAGGGCCGGGGCTGGACGCGCGGGTCCGGGCGACTTCGGGGCGCGGAGGGAGAGCGGAGGGACCCGGTGGGGCTCCCGTGCGGCGCAGAAGCCCCCGAGTGGGCGCGCGCTGAGCCGGAGAGTGTCGGGGGTCCCGCCGGGGCCGGGGCGGGGAGGACGCAGCCTCCTGGGAGGGCGAGCCCGCGGCGGCCCGGCGGCGTCCGGGGCTGGGGTCCCGGGGCGTCGAGCACCTGCCCCGCCGACCGCTGATGCCTGGGACCCCGAGGCAGCGCGCCCCGGTCTGCGCTCCGGGGACACATCCCTCCGCCTCGACTTCCGACCCCGGGGATTCATCCCAGAGCTTGCGGACCTTTCGGTTACCTTTTAAAGGGACCGAACGACCGCGTTGGATCGAAGCCCAGAGACTTTAAGACAGACCGTGGAAATTGCCTAAGGCGCTCTCAGCGGAATTTGCAGCCCGAATGAAATTTTAAATTTCAGATTTCTCCGGGGAAGAGAAACTACTGTTAGAAATGGGAAGAGAGGGTGGCTGTGCCTGCGTGTTTATCAGCGGAGCAGTATTTCTTTCCGATTTAAATTTTGCCAGATTCTGGCTTTAAAAATAAATCGTGGGAATATTTTAGAACATGGAATCTCGCCATTGTTCCAGGATGACAGCAAAGTAGTCAATAGTTGATATGTTATCATTGCTGGAGGGAAAAAAAATTACATGGATTTTATTCTTTTGTGTGATTGGCATCTTTTTTGAGATGAAAGATGTGCATTTACATAAGGCAGGTAAAGAGCCTAACAAAGGGACCTTACTTAAATGCATACGCTCAGTCCTTCATTGTCCTCTGAGTTCACGCAGTTCTTTTTTAAGAACTCTCTATTCAACATACTTAGTCTGTTCACGAGATTTCATTTCTGTTGGTGTCACATATAGATCAACTTTTATAAACAATTACAATATAACACAATTACAATGTCTTTACAAGACATTGCTTTTTTAAAAACAGTCACCACAGTTTAACCAGGAATTTTTTTTTTTTTCACTTTTACTCTGAGGATTAAAGTTTGGTGTTTCAGCCTAGGAATTCTGAGGGTAGAGGGGTTAAAACTAGATATAAAAGAGAAAAACGAAATCTCGTAATTAGGCACCACAAAGGTTTCACACAGTCAATATCAGATTTCTTCTAAAATAATATTTCATTTTAAAAACATTCTCTTTCATAAGTTCTCTAGTGAGCTGAGATGAAGTTCACATTTAACATTATTTTTTATTATGTATAAAATATTTATGTTGCATAAAATTGTACAACATTCATTATGACACTTGTTGCAAAACAGATCATTATTAAAGAGATTTTATGTTTCCATTATAGGCCTCCTTATTGTACTTTTCAGGAAAAAAGGATGTGAAGGGCTAAGTTGAAGGAAAGAAATCCTGTGTGCTTTTTTCCTTTCCTTAAACTTCTGTTGTCATTTCAGCAATCTTCACAGCATTTCTACCATCTCAAGATGGATCTTCTTGAGAAGATTCCATCTCAAGAAACCACTTTCTAAGTTCATCCATAAGAAGCAACTTCTCACCCGTTAGAGTTTTATCATGCGATTGCAGCAATTCAGTCCCATCTTCAGGCTCCATGTCTAATTCTAGTTCTCTTGCTGTTTCCACCACATCTGCAGTTCCTTCCTCCACTGAAGTCTTGAGCCCTCATAGTCATCCATGAGGGTTGAAATCAACGTCTTCCAAACCCGTGGTCATGTTGATATGTTGACCTGTTCTCATGAATCACAAATATTCTTAATGTCGTCTAGAATGGTGAATCCTTTCCAGAAGTTTTTCAATTGACTTTGCCCAAATCCATCAGAGGAATCACTGTCTGTGGCAGCTCAAGCCTTGCAAAAATGTGTTTCTTAAATAATAAGACTTGAAGGTCGAAATTACTCCTTGATCTATGGGCTGCAGAATGGATGTTGTGTTAGCGGAAAAGAAAACAACATTAATCTCTTACATCTTCGTCAGAGCTCTTGGTTGACCAGGTGCACTGTCAACGAGCAGTACTATTTTGAAAGGAATCCTTTTTTCTGAGCAGTAGGTCTCAACAGTGGGCTTAAAGTATTCAGTAAACCCTATTGTCAATAGATGTGCTGTTACTTAGGCTTTGTTGTTCTATATAGAGAGCACAGGTAGAGTAGATTGAGCATAATTCTTAAAGGCCCTAGGACTTTCGGAATAGTAAATGAGCTTTGGCTCAACGTAAAGTCACTGGCTGCATTAGCCCCTAACAAGAGGGTCAGCCTGTCCTTTGAAGCTTTGAAGCCAGGTATCAACTTCTCCTCTCTAGCTATGAAAGTCTTAGATGGCATCTTCCAATATAAGACTATTTAGTCTACATTGAAAATCTGTTCTTTTTTTTTTTTTTTTTTTTTGCAGTATGCGGGCCTCTGTTGTGGCCTCTCCTGCTGCGGAGCACAGGCTCCAGACACAAAGGCTCAGCGGCCATGGCTCACGGGCCCAGCCGCTTCGCGGCATGTGGGATTCTCCCAGACCGGGGC
The DNA here is from genome assembly GCA_004363435.1 of Platanista minor. Classification (NCBI taxonomy): domain Eukaryota; kingdom Metazoa; phylum Chordata; class Mammalia; order Artiodactyla; family Platanistidae; genus Platanista; species Platanista minor. Next base: position 884 of record RJWK010004973.1, on the reverse strand, counting down.
ACGTACCCGCCTCCCCTGCATCGGCAGGCGGACTCTCAACTACTGCGCCACCAGGGAAGCCCCTGGAGTAACACTTTTAATTTCCTTCAAGAACTGTTCCTTTGCATTCACAACTTGGCTAACTGTTTGGTGCAAGAGGCTTAGCTTTCAGCCTATCTCGGCTTCTGACGTGCCTTGCTTACTGAGCTAAATCATTTCTAGCTTTTGATTTAAAGTGAGAGACGTGAAATTCTTCCTTTCATTTGAACACTTAGAGGCCATCGTAGGATTAACAACTGGCCTGATTGCAATATTGTTGTGTCTCAGGGAACAGGGAGGCTCGAGGAGAGGGAGACAGATGAGGGCATGGCCAGTCAGTGGAGCAGTCAGAACACACACAATGTTTACGGGTTAAGTTGTCATCTTACGTGGGGAAGTTTGTGGTGCCCCAAACTATTACAAGAGTACATCAGAGATCACTGATCACATATTAACATAACAAATAAAGTAATAATGAAAAGTTTGAAATATCGAGAGAATTACTGAAGTGTGACACAGAGACACGAAGTGAGCAAATGCTGTTAGAAAAATGGTGCTGATATACTTGCTCTACACAGGATTGCCCCAAACCTTCAACTGGTAAAAAACACAATAAGTGAAATAAAGTGAAGAACTATAAAATGAGGCCTCCTTGTAATTGAAAATTGTAAAGTGGTAAATCATCACAATTGTTTTTGTAGGTACTCTTCATTTCATTTTGGGACCATCTGAAACCTTGTCTACTTTCAGTGGTTCTAATATATGCATATATGTACAGACATACACACACACACACAAACACACACACACACACCATATATATATATATATATATATATATATATATATATATACACATATATATA